>JACCIY010000251.1:0-69264 GCA_025506505.1 Flaveria sonorensis
TTGCTATTAAAAAACAACTGATCATGATCTCAACCAAAGGAAACAGGCCCTGAAACAAGATAAGCATCGTCTGGTGAAGACCTATTGTCACATTTGCTTCTATCCTCGATGAAATGGTCGGTCTTATCCGAAATGGAGATTGCAAATAATATATTGTTGCTGCTCTTTGCCGGACATGATACGTCTGCTGTTTCCATAACGTTGCTCATGAAAAGTCTTGGAGAACACCCAGTGTTTACAAAACGTGTTGAAAGGTCATTTTTGGTATACACGCATATTTACATGATTTCAAGTTTTGAATCCATATACGTGATTGATGGTGCTTTTTATGAATGTCACTAGAGCAAATTAGCATTTGGAGGGAAAATAACCAGGTGAAGTGCTCAACTGGGAGGACGTACAGAAGATGAGATACTCTTGGAACGTAGTATGTGAAGTACTCCCATTAAATCCACCTGTGACCTGGAGCTTTGCGAGAGGCCCTAGTGGGATTTTGAGGTACGCGGGTATACAATCCCCAAAGGATGGAAGTACACTAAAGTCTGCAAGTTCAACCACATTAGTTATGAAACCAATTTACTTGTGAATATGTCTATTGGGGTTGTATTTTGTCTCAAACATGTCAGTTCAATAACCATTTTAACCAAGAGTTAAACGGGTTGAAAGTGGTCCAAATCCACCTTTAATCCGTACAAGCATACAACCTCTTAAAGTGGTTGCCGGTCAACTTGTCCCTACCCAGCATGTTATGACCCGTACTTAATAACTCAAGTTAACTGTTACCCCAACGGCATCTTATATACTAGCCTATATATGCTTTCTGTATGCTTCTTGACTGACCAAAGTAAAACATAAAAGTTGTGTGTCATTGTTGTGAATTCAGATAATTTGGAGTGCAGCCATGACACATAAGGAGAAGACAACTTCCCAGACGTTACAAAATTTTGATCCTTCAAGATTTGAAGGAACAGGGACCCACGCCCATTCACTTATGTTCCGTTTGGAGGCGGGGTCCTAGGATGTGTTTAGGGAAAGAACTAGCCCCGTGTGCAAATACTTGTGTTCATACACAACATTGTGACTAAGTTCAAGTGGGACCTTCTGATTCCCAATGAAAAAATAGAGTACGATCCTTTGCTACACCGGTAAAAGGACTCCCAATTCGACTCCATCCTCATCAAGTTTGATGATTTCTATCAAGTATGTATCAGTTTTGTTATGTTACTTATGTATCAATGCTAAAAGATTATTAAACATCAATTTAGTTTGTACATAGTTGAGCAAAAAACAAAAAAATATATGTCAAGCTTCATTTAAGATTTATGAACAATTCTATAAACAAAAAAACGTGGGTGTTTGATTCAGGTAAATTCTCACTTACAGAAAGTTGATTTATTTCTGTTGAATCCAAACAATGATTTAATGGCATTAAAGCGTTCTCATGATGAATGATTCGTCATATTGTTTAACCAGGGGATCAAACTCCTCGGATTTTCTTAGATTCTCTAGATCCGGGTCGGTACGGATCCGCTGCAATGTTAGTAATAGTTGTTAAAGCTTGTTAACACCAAGATACGATAACTAAAAATAAAAATAACGGCTCCAAGTACCTTGAAATCTTCATATCCCGCCTGCAGAGCATCTTTTAGAGCTGAAAGTCCAGCTTGTATCTGTCATTTGCATATTAAAGATGAGCAGGTTTTAGCTATCACATTGTGCGTTTAGTCGAATCAGAAGGGTTGGAAAACAGCTAATTCCTTGTTAAGGGGTTCGAAACCCATAAGGAAAGGTTGACCTGAAACACCTTTGATCCATTTCTTTACCTTTGAACAAGCAATTAGTGTGAATGTGACGGAGTTTGATTTGACCTGTTTTCTTTAACCTGATTCTTTTGACCTTACACATTGACCCATTAGAAGCGACAGTATACCACATCAACTCATTCATAAGTCAAAAATGCCACATGTAATTTATAATATCATACCTGGTTAAGCTTGGAATAGCAGCATGCAACATTGTAACTTGCTATTGAAGCTTCATTAGACTCTGGTTTTGACCCCAAAACAGACTCAAATTTTTCCAATGCCTCGTCATACTTTCCACTCTAAACAAATAATCAAGAGAAATTTCATATAAAAGCGCCCCCTTCAATATGTAGAAGCAAATTATCAGCTTATTGAATCCACAAGAATAATTCAGACTGAAATAAGCAATCTCAATCCACTTAAGGAAAACAATTTATTTCACCCTAAAGACAAGATAAGCCCTTTTTTCACCTAAAATGAGCAGATAAGTTGTTTAAATAAGCAATCCTAAAACCCCCTGAAAGTGGTTATTCAGAGGTTATTTACTTATAAAGCTGCAAGCCTTCACGAAGCTCCCTTTCTCGAGTTTCCTTTTGTTCCTTCTTCCTCAAGTAATTTTGCATCTGAATAAAAGAACATCGATCAAACACGGACAATTTAGCAACAAAACATTAGAATGCATGCTTCACTGTAATTTTGGGCAAGGAAACTTACTTGGATTTCTCTAACTTTACTGCTAACTACTCCTGAATTTCTCTCAGCCCTAATGATCTCCTTTTCTGTCAGCTCACCCATATCTTCCCTCTTCCCTACAAACCATATCATATAATTTCAAAAAAAAGATCAAGGGAGAAAAAAAATGAAAACATCTACAGTTTGTATCTTTTTTTGTAAAATGACTAAAGCTAGTTACAAATGTTCATGAGTGTGTTGAGAATGCTAACTAAAATTGTTTATCGGCTCATTGTGTTTCATAAAGCAATAACTGTTTTAAGAGTGTTTATAATTGCCTATCCAAACAGCTTTTCTTGTTAATTATGAGTGAAATAAGTTGTTTCAAATGAACAGTTTCAAGTTTTTAGTTCAAAAGGCAATCAGAAACACCCCACCTTAAGAGAGTATCATTATAGGTGAGAGTAAATAGTAAACTGTGAACTAACCATATCTTTTTTGCATTCTCATATACAAAGGCCCAATTCTTTGGCGAATGGTGTACATTGTTCTTCCATATTCAGCTGCAGGCCATATTTCTGTTCCAAACATCGCACTGCAACATTTTAGCATTTGATTACAACATTTTCAACCACCCATTTTCATAAAGAATTCGAGAAAAAAGATCTTAGGATGCAAGAGGTCCATCCGTACATAGACAAGATAAATCGCTCGTTTATAAGCATTCAACCAACATGTTAAAACAATGCCCTAGAAGGCAAAAACAGCATTTGTGTTTCCCTTTCAATTACATGATATGACTAAGGTTATAATAGGTTCATTATGCTAGAGAATCAATGGTTTCTACCCAGATTTATGTATTACTCTGCAAAGCATACTAATTGACACTTGCATAACTTTTTCTACACAAAATCAATAGAAAGAAAGATTATGACTTAATGCTGAAAAGATCAGAGAAACAATTGCACAAAAGACTAAAATCCGCATATCAATACAAATTTTCATATCAAAATGGCTACAAATGACTTAAGCATTTCACCGAATACCTGGTGGCCAAAACTCTATCCCCAACGGTGAACATCTTAGTCTTATCAGCAGATCCTCCAGGTGCAATTGCATCAATGTAGGTTCCACCATCTCTACCCTTAGCAAACTTCAAACCAAAAGGTTGCTCAATCTCCACCTCATATTCTTCATACTTCTCTTCTTCCGCTGGCGATTCCTCCGCACCATTTTCACCCGATGCTCTAACAATCAAAACCGACTGTTTCCCATATCTCGAATCACATAACCTGATTGAAGCCCTCAGAATTGGGGATTCTTGCTCAATGTTTGCTTGAATTGAGAGGTTGTCAAAGATAAAGTCTGCTTTGTTGGTGAGTTTGGTGTTCTGGGTAATGGTGGTGAAGAACAGAGAGATGGGTAGCTGTTGGGGGCAGTTGCCATTGTTGATTCAGTTGAAGTATGACTGCAATTTGAAGCTCAAAGTGGTCATTGGGGATGAATGGTTATTGGATTGAAGGAAGAAAGATTACAGTTGAGTGATCAGTGGTTGTAATGGACTGTTGGGAATTCAGTTATCTGGTGATACGTGTCAGCTCGTGGGTGGATCGAAGTCTTAACAATATGGGAATGTTATCCATGATTAGGAATATTATCCATGATATTCGATGCTTCTTTTCAAAATTAGTTTTATGATGAATTCTAAGACAATTGTATAGTTGGAGTATTGATTATTTAGTAATTGGACGGTTGTATAATCAAATTTTATATCATATTTAAAGCAAAAGATACACATGTACTTTTTTATATTTTAACGTATTTTTGATTTTTAGATAAATGTCTCTTCCGAGACCTATTATCACCCGTGACACATGCTCTTTCACATTGATCAGTATAAAAGGTATTTACGAGTATTACATATTCTTCATTGTATTACTGACCCGCTTCTTTTTCTTTCATATTAGATCACATTCTTCTACAGGCTCAACCGTTAAAAGAACTTAGAATCAACATTTATATAATGTTAATATGATTGATATTATTTTTAAATTTTACTCTTTCTATAAAGTATATGATAAAAACTTTAGATATTACATTATGTATTTTAATAAAAAGTGGTAAGTTTTACACGGTAAAATTTAGTAAATATACGATAAAACATGAGAGATGAACATTTTCTAAATAATTAAGCATGTACGGATCAAGTCTTATATATTAAAAATCATATAACATGATGCATATATGTAATTGCATTATATATTAAAAATCATACAACATGATGCATAAATGTAATTGCATTTTAATGATTACATTCTTATTTTATATATAATCTTGTAATGGCAATGCTTCCCCCACATATAAATTGCTAATAAATTAATAGATTCTAAATACTTGCAAGAATGTCTCCGCTATTTGGATCATTATCATCCAAGTGAGGGATAAAGGTTTGAAATATGTTTCTCGTCTTGGGTAATGTTCATCGCTTGTAATGGTGTGAGTGGCACTTATAATTCCCCAAGTACTCCTCTAACTACTTCTAATATTCTTGACATCTTATTTTTATCTTTAACTATTCTATGTTAACTACATATTGTGATGGTAATGATGTGAGTTGCGCTTATAATTACCCTTTAAGTATTTTTAAAATTCTTGTCATTTTACTTTTATCTATAAATATCCTTAACTACTCTTGTTAGTGACGTGGCTTGTTTTAAGTATCCTCAACCAATTATCTTTTTTATTAAGGATACAATTTATATCAAAATACAAAGAAACTAACATTTTCATCAAAATAAAAAACAAAGCATTACATAATTCAAGTATAATAACTATAAATACAAAACATAAAAAGAATACATGGATATAAAATTAAGCTACTCCTCATCTAACTCGAAGTACAATAAATCTAGAGTAACAAGATGTTCTGCAAGATCAAATTGAAGTCAGAGATGGGATTTGCATCTCTCAACTTCGAAAGAACATTAACGTCAAAAAATGACTTGACCAGAGGATCCCTTGCGTAGACAGATGATATTGCATTTTCGCCATCTTATGTAGACGGATGATTGTAGTTTTGACGTCTTTTTTAGACGGGTGATATGTACTTAAAGGGGTAGGATAGAAATTTATTTATTTTTTCAAAAGAAAATCTCAAACACTCAAATTACTTTCAAAAAGCAAGGGTTATTATCCGTGACCACTACCCGACAAAGGTACCTGCCTAGGGGGTGACGGTGTATCTGTGAACTCCTCTATTCCCCAATAGAAGGCTAAGTCTTGCTTGAAACTAACAAATCAGCAAGTCTGAAAGCTTTTTTCATATAACTATCAATACTTAAATAAATTTAGTCTTTAACGTGTCAATCATACCACTTTTTTAGTCACTCGTCATGTAACAACCAAGATATGTATGAATGAATTTTTTAAATACAATCTTTCATTCAATACACACAAATCTTTATAAAAGCCATCAACACTTTTCATATAATAGTAAGTATTTACAACCACTCACAAACAAAAAATAAACGACTCGACTATCCAGAAACAATTAAATTATATAAACACACGTGCAAAGGGGGTGGCGCTATTTGAATCTCATCTACAGTAAATCAAATCCTCTTTCTTCAAAACCCCAAACCCTAGTGGCGGCTGAAGCTCCTTTCGTTCCATCTTTTCTAGGGTTTCTCTTTATCCCCTTTCAAAACCCTAGATTTACAGGGGTTTCGCGCGAAGATCTATCCACCCGTTAGCTCCAATTATGGCCGCTGTTGCTCCTCCTGCAGATCGTATCCTTTTGTTTACGAGTAATTTGTTGTTGATGCATCGTGATCCGAACTGTGTTGCTTGTGGGAAGTTCGAATCTTGTGTTTATTGGATATTTGTGTTGTGTGGATGCTGGTTTGTATGTTACATGAAATTGAAGTTCGAAAATTCATCTACTTTCAACTTATGTATTTGATTTTGTCTGTTGTTGTTGTTTCATGATCTGTTGGATCTTGATTTGGGTAATTGTTATCTGAACTTATGTCTAGGGCTTAGAAGCTTGGTTTGTTTATGTATATTGTTAATTTCTTTATGTTGATTCAACTTACGAATTGAATTTTGAAAGAAGTAGATTTCCTTTACTTCTTCTGCTACAGAAGCTGCTGGTTTGCTCAAGAATCTATCACTGGATACTCAATCAAAGACATCAGAAATTCCTGAGCCCACTAAGAAGGTGAGTCATAGGGTTTAATCAACAATATGCTATAATGTTGTATTTTTAAATGTTATTTGTTAGTTTATTGCTCATATTTTTAGAGACTAGTTTCACGGTAAATGTGTGTGATTATTATGTAGCCTTCAGGTAATACTCCAACAATGGGAATGGTCAGAATCAACCTTTAGATAGGTGTGTTACCCCTGTAATTCCAGATTTCATGGATCCGACTGTGGCTTATTATCCCAATGGTTATGCTTCTCCTGCTTATTTTTACGGAGGTAATTGATGTTGATTTATATGTAGATCACTAGATCAGGAAGCTGTTTTTCTATCTTATATACATAATTTTTGTGCAAGCTTGCTACTTTTTGATTAAAGATCGTTAATTGTTATAGATGTCTTTTTTTAGGTTACGACGGGAATACCAAGGATTGGGATGACTATTCAAGATATGTTAATCCTGATGGAGTTGACGCGTCCCATGTAAGATTTTGCTTGCATTGTTTTTTGTTATAACTAGCTGAAGTTTTTTGTGATAACATTGTTTATGATTTTGTTACAGGGAGTCTACGGGGATATGTATCATGGTTATGGTTATGCATCATATGGCCCTTATTCACCTGCTGGTTCTCCTATGCCAACGGTTGGTCATGATGGTCAACTCCATCGAGCGCAACATTTTCAATACTCTAGCCCTTATTTCCAACCAATGACTCCAACCAGTGGACCCTACTCATCTGCTGCAATCCCTTCCAAGGGTGAGAATGCACCATCTGCAGGTGCTGACCAGCCACCTTTGACTGTTTATTCGACTAACAGTGTCAAGGGAACCACTGGTTCAGCCCTTTTGAGACCAACACCATATCAAAATTCAACGTTTAATGCAAATGGTTCATACAAAAGGGGCTCACAGAACGGATTTCAAGATCCAATATACGCTTTTGATGGGACGCACTCTCCAATTTTCTGGTCAGACGGCCCATTGTCCTCTGATGGACCAACAAGAAACAATTCCAAGTTTGTTACCAACGGGAATGGGGTTGCATCTAGAAATCAAAACCTTCGTTCTAATTCTCATGTCATGGTATGCAAACCTTTTATTTTTAATCAGGTTTCTAAGAATATTAACATTTCTAAAAGTCTAATGTTTTGAAGTTGTAATCGTTAAAGGGTTTTCAGGGTCCAAGACCAATGTCAGGTGTAAAAACAGCAGGTGGGTATATGAACCAATGTATGCAAACAAGTTATACAACCAGTACGGAGGGGATTATCGATCTTTCTATGGGTATGATTCACAAATTAATAGCCGTGATTGGTTAGCAACAGATAGCAAGTACAAGCCTAGAGGACGAGGCAACAGTTACTTCATATACAACAATGAAAACGGCGATGGTTTAAACGAGCTAAATCGTGGGCCAAGAACCCGATCCGTTAAGGACCAAAAGGTTTTGACGCCGATCACCCTGGCTGATAAGGGTCAAAATATTACTCTTACACCTACGAAAGATGTTGAAAAGGAGCCAAAGGTTGTGGAGAAGGTGGGATCAACCCCAACCGTGAGGAATACAACCAACCTGATTTTCCTGACATTTATGAAGACGCAAAGTTTTTTGTAATTAAATCATACAGCGAGGATGATGTTCACAAAAGCATAAAGTATAATGTTTGGGCCAGTACACAAAATGGAAACAAGAAACTTGATGCTGCTTACCAGGAGGCCCAACAGAAGTCTGCATCGTGCCCAGTCTTTCTTTTCTTTTCAGTAAGCATTTTGCATGTTTTGAATTCGACTTTGTTCTACTGCTTATTGTTTATATCTCACTATACAATCATATAATCTTTACGCTTTTAGGTCAATACAAGTGGAATTTGTTGGTGTTGCCGAGATGGCTGGCCCAGTGAATTTCAACAAAAGCTTAGAATACTGGCAACAAGATAAATGGATTGGTTGTTTTCCTGTAAAGTGGCATATTGTTAAGGATCTGCCAAACAGCTTGTTGAAGCACATATTCTAGAAAACAATGAGAATAAGCCTGTTACTAATAGCAGGGATACACAAGAGGTATTTTCTATTATAGAATTTGTTAGATATATCAATAATTCTAGTCCCACTGTTAATCATTTACATATTTGTTTAGGTGAAGTTAGAACAGGGATTGCAGGTGTTAAAAATCTTCAAAGAAGAATCTAGCAAGCAATGCATTTTAGATGATTTTGACTTCTATGAGGACCGACAAAGAAGAATTCAAGAGAAGAAGGCAAAGAAACAGCAGTTTCAGGGAATTAAAGCAGAGGTTGTACCACCTGAGTCCTCAGAAGTTCATCAGGAAGTTGTGAAGGAAGCTACTTCTGTTCATATAAACGGAGATGGGAAACCTGCAGAGAACAATATTACAGTAAATGGTGCTGCTAATGGTTACTGAATTCAGCCATCTGCATGGGTAGCGACGCCCCAACTATTTGAGTTATAAATTGTCAAGCTGCGTTTCTTGATAGTCGCTGCCTGACTGGATCCGTCCTTTGAGAATGTACCCAAGAAGTGTTTGTGAGGTTGCAGTGGCCATAGCTGTCATATTGGGTTCTGGCATGTAGAATAGAGGGATCCGGATTTGAAAATGTTGTGGGTGGATCATGCCATGCCCATCTCTTTCTTTTTATATAGTTTTTCAGCTTCTAACAGGGTTTGGATCTTTTGTTATGTTGCTATCTGAATTGCTCTTTATGGTCTTTAATATCATGCTTTATTTTTTAAAGTTTGAGAGTGCATACGATAAGAGGTTTGTAGGTTGAACTTTGACTATAGATACCAGAAAATTCACATGAGCCTTAAATGGTGTGCTAACTATTCGAAATCAAGTTAAACACAGCTTGTGCTGGTAGAGTTTTACAAGAACAACTAAAGATTTTAATTCCAGTGGGTACAATGACTGAAATTGAAGACTAAAGGTAAGAAGACAGAGACAAGTATCAAGGAAAAAGAATTTGTGATGATTTACCCTCCGTGAACCAAATCGTTAGAGCTCTACAAGAAAAGTTAGAAGGGAATTTTATGTATATTTGAAACATTTTTTCTTTCACTTTTCTGTCATTTTATATTTTTAGATTTGTGAAACCCCTTCCCTAGAACTCTAAAAGGTTCAAGGGCTTATGTTGAAATAAGGACATAGCTTGTGTTTAGCATACTTCTACTTTTGTTTTCATAAATGATCATCTTTGTTGTCAACAAACCAAAAGGAAAACCACAACGCTCTCTTGGGCTTGTGAGTTCATTTCAGGTATCTGCCAGATAAGTGTTAATTCAACGTCTCAACAAAATTTAACACTTGTTTGTTTAATTTTTACAGCTGCAAAACCCACTAAATAACCCAGTTTGAACCACATTACATTCTGACATGCACAGAAAAGTATCACAGATTTTAATTTGCAGGTCACAGTTTCCTAAGATCTGCATAAATGTGATGCTAATTGTTTTGGTCAATTGCCCATTTTTCAGCTGGTTATCAAAATGCTATCATTTATTTCAATGATGCTGTTATTAGATATGTTTAAAGCATTAATAAAAACAAATATATCTGCAACTGATCAGAAGCATCAAAAATCAACTAATACTTTCCACTTGCCAATTGCTAACATCCATTCACATTTGCACTATGTATTGCTGATCTAGAATTACAAGAAAAGATAGCCAGAGAAAGAAACTAGACACCACGCACAATGAGACAATACAATACTGAAAAAAGAGCTAAAAAGAGTGAAAGCTCAAAACCAAACAAAAAGAAGAAAAGGTTAAAGCTGATTTAAAAAAAAAAAAAAAAAAAAAAAACTAAGCAGAATCGAAAGAGGATATTGAAGCTAAAACACTATAAAAAGGCCTGAAACATCACAAAAAAAAAAAAAAAACATTGGGATTCCAAAAGATCAAATTTACCTATTTTGCTAGTTGCAAAACTTTTCTTCTTGTACTTTTTCTCACCTTTGACTATATGGGTATAAATCAACCCAAAAAACATTGCTATATTCTAGCAAGCATTTGCAACCCCATTTAATACACCATTCATTTCCGCTGGTTTAGCAACGTCATCTTGCACATTATCCACAAGTTTGACCTCTTTAACCAAATCTGACATACCATCAATGATTTCAAAACCACCCCTTCAATTCCTTCTTTGATCTTATCTGTGATTGGCTTTCCTTCCCATGACTAAAAACACCAAAAACTATGTTAAAAATCCGATAATCATCCATTCAGGCAAAATATTTAATAAAATCAACCTACCTGTTTCTGAAACTGTTGCTGCTTTGCCTTTTTCTGCTGAATCTTCTTCTGTCGATCCTCGTAAAACTCAAAGTCATCCAAAATGCATTGCTTGCTTGAATGTTCTTTAAAAATTTTAATCATCTGCAATCCCTGAACTAACTTTACCTGAACATAGAAAAAAGATCAATCAACCTAAAAGCAATTTAAATAAAATACCAGACGTATGTTCATAATTTACTAAAACCATACCTCTTGGGTATCCCTGCTGTTCGTAACAGGTTTATTTTCATTGTATTCAAGAATGATGTGCTTCAACAAGCTGTTTGGTAAATCCTTAACAATATGCCACTTTACAGGAAAACATCCAATCCACTTATCTTGTTGCCAATACTCTAAACTTTTGTTAAAATCAACTGGTCCCACCATCTCAGCTACACCCACGAATTGTCCACTTGTATTAACCTACAGCATTTTAATAAGTCATCATTACAATGAAAAAAACAACAAAATAATATTAATGAGTGACAGAAAATCTTACTGAGAAAAAGAGAAAAACAGGGCACCCTTCAGATTTCTGCTGAGCCTCATGGTATGCAGCATCAAGTTTCTTGCTTCCATTTTGTGTGCTAGACCAAACATTATACTTAATGCTCTTATGAACATCATCTTCACTATAAGACTTGATTATAAGAACTTGGCATCCGCATACGTTTCAGAAAAGTCTGTCTTGTTGTATTGCTCTCTATCTGGGATCACCTTGACCTCTTTGACTTCTATTGACTCGTCTTTAACATCATCAGAAGATGAGAAACTTATATTTTGACCCTTAACAGCTATTACAATTGGTGTTAATGGTTTTTGGTTCTTGGTGGTTCTAGCCCTAGGACCCCGGTTTAGCTCATTTAGACCATCATTATGTTCGTTGTTGTACCCAAATAAACCACCAGCTCGCACTCTAGGCTTGACCTTGTTATCAACACTTAACCACCCACGCCCATTAGTATGTAAATCATAAGCATTGATTCCATAACCATAACCAGACCCGTACGTGTTTCCATATTGACTATATAACTTGTTCGGGTACATTCTATTCATATATCCAGTTGATGTACTCAAACCAGACATTGGATATGGTGTTGGCTTAACAGGTGCAGGGCCAGTGTTTCCCTTGGGACCCACTCCATTTCCCACGCTTCCTTTAATTGTGTCATCGGCTAAAGACGGCTGGTCAGAGATTGCAGGCGTTATCTTCTCACCTTTAAGAGGGGAGGCAGTAGCAGGGTAGGGACCACCAGTTGGAGTCGATGGGTTGAAATATTGACTAGGGTATTGATAATGTTGCGCCCCATAGAGTTGACCATCATGAAGAGTTGTTGGCACAGGTGAACCAGCAGTAGAATAATTTCCATATGGTGCATAACTATAACCATAAACACCCTGCAATAGAAAAAAAAAAAAAGCAAATGACATTCAGAAAACAAAACGCAAATCCAACTATAGTTTTAAAGGCAAAACATCACAAAACATGTTCTTACATGAGCCAAATCAACTCCATCAGGAAACATATATCGAGGGTAAACATCCCAGTCATTTGTAGCCCCATCATAACCTACAACAAATGCACAAAATTAAGAAACAGGACCTACTAAACACGCAACTTATTTATCGACAAGTATCAGATACCTCCATAAAAATAGGTGGGATAATACGCCAATGTTGGATCCATGAAATCAGTGACCAAAGGGTTACAGCCTTATTGCTAGTTGAATCTGACCATTGCCAGCGTCCACAGAAGGCTGAATCACAATCATAAACACAACAACGTGATTAAACTTGTTTAGTCTAAACTACCATCAACATAAAATGTATTACAAACATAATCTTTGAACAAAACCACATAACACGAAGAACTGACCTTCTTAACGGGATCAGTGTTTGCGAAGGTTTAGTTTGAGTATCCAATGACAAATTCTTCAACAAATCAGCAGCATCTGTATCAAAAAAGTTAGCGGAATCCAGTTGCTTATAAACAAGACTGTTATTAAAGATAACAGAAGCATAAAAATGAACCGGAGTAAAACCCTAACCCCAGAAAAGCGACAGATCTAATAAACCAAGATCTTGCACAAACTTGCACCATTAAAAGAAATTATACACACAGACTAACAATCACTTAAACAAATAGCATAGAATCTTGATCCCACAAAATAAACCGATTAACCCCGTTCAAATCGAGGGAAAACGATAACGAATAGTTGAAGAAAGTACGAGTTAACGGAATATACCATCTGCCGGAGGAGCGCCGGCTGCCATGCTGACGGTGAACGGTAAAGGTTCAGAAATCAGGGAAAAACCTAAAATTATAGGGGTTTTTGAGCAGGTATTGACGGAAAGAATTAGGGTTCCGCCGCCACGAAATTGCGGGGTTGGGTTTTTGAAGAAGGAGGGTAGGGGTTTTTGTGGATTGAAAAGTAGCGTTTTAAATACCACTACACCCTCGCACATGTATTTTCACTTTCTCCCTTTGGTTTCATCAGTTTTCATTTGTCGTTGATATTTTTTTTAAACATGTCTTCGGTATAGTAAAAACATATCTGGTCAGCCTTAGGCCTGTTTGTTTTTTGGCTGACCCGCTGATGACTCGGTCAGCCGGTCAGCCCGTTTGCTGTGGCGAAACCACTTCTGACCGGGTCATATGGCTGACCCAGACCTTAGGTTTATAATGCTGACCGACCACCATAACCAAAGAAACCTTCAACAGCGCCCCCCCCCCCTTCGGCACCCATCGACCCACCTTCAGAACCCCATCGATTCGGCCCCCATCGGAACCCCATCGATTCGGCCTCTCCACCCACCTTCGGCACCTCCATCCGGCGGCACCCCATCGACCCACTTTCTTCGGCCCTCTCCACAACCATCGACGGCGAACCCCCATCCTCGATCGGCACCTCCATCCTCGTCGGCACCTCTGGAGACCCACCTTCGCGGCCTCCATTCGTCGGCACCTCCATCCCCGTCCTCGCAGAAGGTAACCCCTCGATCGGCATCTGTTTTTAGTTTTATTTAGGTGTTAGATGGGAGCGATGGGAGTGATGGGAGGGTTCTTATGTGTATGATAGAGCAGAGAAAGAGATATGGGAGCGATGGTGTAAGAAAGAGAGAAAGATGAAGATGGGTAATTTGGTATTTGCAATAGATTGGGTGTATGGGTTATGTGTATGGTTTTAATTTTATGATAAAGCAATGTAAAAAAAATAGTAAAGATAGGTAAATATTAATTACGTTTCTAATATTTATTCTTAATCGAGACATCTAGATAGTAAGGTATTTTGCAATAGATTGGGTAATGAGGCCAAATTGAAACTTTTGCAATAGATTGGGTAATGGGTTGTAGCAGTTGATGCAATTGATCTTTGTTAGTAGTAAAAAATAGCATTTTGGTTTATGTGGTTGTAAAAAAGAACTATTTGACTTTAGAAATCAGTTTTTGCTAATAACTCATGGTTTTGGCTCTAGTAATGTAGCCTTTTGTTTATGTGGTTTATGTAGCCTTTTAGTTCTTGTTAGGCATGACAGAAAAAAAAGCCAGAGTGTTTGGAAGTTGGATTGTCTCGACAAAACATTTCTAACTGGGGCAATATGGTTATTTTATCATTCAGCATAGTTAGTCAGATACTGAATCAAACAGCCAAGTTTCAATCAGATGCAGACTCAGTCAGAACTTCTAACTGGGTCAGCTTCTGACTCAGTCAGATCTACCGAGTCAGCAGTATCAAATAGCCCTTAGATTAAACCATTTAATTACGATTAAATGATTTATTTCATGAAATCACTACATATTGTTAGTTAGATTTCTATCTAGATTGTTGCTTTAGATATATGAAAATTTAATTATCCTTAGCCCAACTGGTTAAGATAAGATACTCATAACATGTAAATTTAAAAGGTCATGGTTCAGGTCTCATTTTGAGCAAAATACTCAGACTCGAGTCAGGGGTTTTCTCAGCATGGGTTTCCTCCTAAGAGGGTTGGGGATGCGGACCCGGCAGAAAATGGATAGGTCGGCCCGATTAAAATAACACATATCCTCTGAAGCAGGGTCGCATATTTACAGTTCAACAAAAAAAAGATTTATGAAAATCTTATTTAAGTTCTAGTTCCGTGTTCTAATTGTTTTCATTGTTTTTTTTGAGTTTTCCTGAGTCTTGAAGTTATTTAGTGGTTGCATTTTTCGTTTCTTGTTAATTAAATCACTTGATTAATCAGATTTGGACATGATACATGTATATCGAGAGCCGCTCTTAGTGTTCACAATTGATATTAATATGGTAAGACAAACATGATATTAATATATATAATAATAAAAGATTAATTTAGGTGTTTTTATTTTAATTAATAAATAAATAAATAATTTTATGTTAGTGTGTCATTATATGATTAGTATGGTGTAAAAAAAATATTAATATATATAATTAATATGTAGGGGGCTTAATATGCCCACCTCCCTTTCGTTTGGATCCATCTGGAGTTTTGAATATCTTCTTGTTGAACGTACTCACACACAACCTTCAACGTCGGGGTGCTGCCTACATTACATCAAAAGGCGTTCGAAGACCGCACACGTGATGCTCTAATTGTCATCCCCATCAACCTTATCCAGACGGTTCTTGTCAACAATCCTCACCGGCAATTGTCCACGTTGTCGACCGTCGTTTTTCCAATCATATCTTTAATGGCAACATCACCATCATCACCCCTCTTTTTCCGGAACCACCGCACTACTTTCATAAGGATATTTGATTTTTAGTTGGAAGTTTATGTGATTTACAAAACAAGATGATTATTATATACAGTTTGTATTAGGATTTTGATTATAAAAATAATCTAGAATGGACACTTCCGTGAAACATACACAACCACTTTAATCAAAGAACACTCGTATTTCATTAAAGAACCAATAGCAAATTCACTAAAATGAAAACAAGTCCAATAGGTTCAAACAAGATTTGTTTCAACCTCACAAAATTAAAAATTAGAAGAAAGCCCAAGAACTATTTTTATATATCAAATCAATTGCAATGCGACCTTCAATATGGTCTTGCAACCTCAATTTAGAGATTCTAGAAATCAAAATATCAAAATATGATCAATAAATGATGACAAAAAGCAAACTAAACCTGAAATAAAAGAAAATCACACAAAGATGACAAAGAAATGAGGAGCTTTGTAGTTGAAGCTTTGATTTGATGATGAGAGATGGTCATAGATTTGAAATCTTCGACGGATTAATGAATTTGAAATCTTCGATGGGGTGAAAGCTTCCGTTTGATGATGAGAGATGGTCATGTATTAAAGCTTTAATTCGATGATCACCGGAGCATTAAAGTTATTTATTTTGTAGGGTTGGGGAAGACGATACAGGAAAAGGAATGGGTATTCGATGATAAGGGGTAACATAGTAATTTACTTTTATAAAGATTTCATTCCTTGTATTAAAGTCACCAACCAAACTTCACATAAATTTTTAAGGAATTCATTACATAACTCAGTGGCCTACCCCTTACATCTACCGAGCCGTTCGACCTTGTTCATATCCAACCTAGACAGGTTGGGCTGCTCCATGAACCCTAGACCAATCTACCTCCCGGGCCTCAGAACCTCAAAATAGGCGGCAGATTGTGATACTCTTCGGTCTATGGATCTTGTTAGGAATGGTAATTGCATGCGAGTTCTCAGATCATGTAATACAATCTTACCTCTAACTACCAAACCTATGCACCTAAACAATATTTTATACACTCCCAACATTGTTAAAAATAGTATTTCCGTACGCTAACTTACTCTGATATAATGTTTCCGTTGAATTTGATCCTCATGGTTTTTTCATAAAGGATTTTCAGGATGGGACTTGGGAGGATCTTGTCCTCATAGCGTGAATCAACTTACCCCTTCATCGTAATAAATAAAGCAACCACTTAAGTGGCTTCCTCCAAGTCCTCACCAAATTTCTGGCATCTACGCTCACACATTCGGGCAAACCGATCGTGCAATTTTTATCTTCTTCTAAATTTATTTCGTCTAATAAAAAGTCTATTTCTACTTTTTGTTATTCTTGTCAAATTGCAAAACATAAATAGATGCCTTTTGAGTTCTTTACTTTGCTTACTATTACACCATTTATATTGTGCACTGTGACTTGTAGACTTCACCAATTGAGTAAAACCGAATACATATATTATATGATCCTAATAGATGATTTACTCCATACACTTTAATATATCCTATTAAATTTAAATCAAAAACATTTAGTAAATTCAATCAATTACAAAAATCTTTCACACCTAATTTAACTTACCAATTAAAACTTTCTAGTATGATAAAGGTGGCGAATTCTACAATTCGATTTTCTTGTCCACACACTTCCCGACAAAATGGGACGGCGGAAGCATGATCCGTCACATAAATGAAATCACGCTCGCCTCCATTCTCATGCCTCGTTGCCACTAACATTTTGGGTTGAGGCTCTACATGCCTCGGTCTATCTTCACAACATTCTCCCTTCCAAACTTCTAAATTGCTACACCCCACCTCCATCCTCTATCGCAAACAACACACCTACTCCCATCTTTAGGTTATCAGTTGTGCCTGTTATCCCAATCTTTCCGCCACTTAGTGTTTCGTGGTTATCCAACTGATTTTTAAGGGTATTAGTGCCTTGAAATATCCACGAGCAAGGTTATACTCTCTCGTCATGTCACCTTTGACGAGCAAACCTTTCTCTATGCCTCTCAAACCTCTAACTCTCCACCTAAGTACACTCAATTTGACTCTTCTCCTCTATTTTCCAACCATCACCTTCAACCCCACTTACTTCTCACCAGAACCAACCACACCCCTCCCACCACAAACAGCCCCCTCCTATCACCCATACTTATTCTCGACACACTCATCTACCCTCCAAAATTGCTACGACGACCCCAATCCCACCACTATCCTTCCCTCACGACAACCCCCATCCACCCGCAGCCCTGCATATCTGCCTCACCTCTACCGGCCACTACCATCCCCACCCCATCATCCGCCACTTCCAGCAGCCCTAAAAACCTCCCTAACTAGCCATCTTAAACCTCAGGACAATGACCTAAACCTGCTGCCCTACAAGATCCCCACCCCCAACCACTTCTCACCACCCATTTACTAGCCAATCACGAGATGGTACCATTAAAACACGATTCCTTGTAAACCTACACACAACCTCACTACCCATCTCATCTCTCCCAAAATCTCACCTTTTTGCTTTATCGTATCCAAACTGGCATGCAGTTATGAACAATAAATATAGAGCCTTAATAGGTAACGACACTTGAGAATTAGTTCCTAGATCCATTGACAGTCATATCTTCAGGGGCATGTGGCTTTTTCACCACAAATTTGATGCTGATAGATCTTTACAGCATTATAAATCCCGCTTAGTTGTCAATGGCAAGAATCAACAGGTTGGTATAGATTATGATGTCACTTTCAACCCTAGTTGGTTAAACCCACCACTATTCGCATCGTTCTCACACTTAGGGTGTTAAAAACTTGGCCGATTCACTAATTGGACATTAAGAATGTGTTTTTACAGGGTGATCACCAAGAAAACATTATACATGTTCCAACCACCGGGCTTTATTGACTCCTATAAGCCCAAAACATGTGTGTTGCCTTAAAAAGTCTTAATATGGGCTCAAACCGACACCCAACCCTGGAATCAACGATTCACCGCTTATATAACCTGTTTTGGGTTTCGAAGCACTACAAGTGATACCTTGTTATTTTCTTTAGGCAAGGCTCTCATATGGCTTGTCTTTTACTCTATGTCGATGATATTATTTTAACACCTTCTAATGACGTGTTTCTACAACACATTATCTCATCTTTATCTAGGGAATTTGCCATGATAGATGTGGGCAAACTACATCACTTCCTTGCCATTAATGTGGAATCCAATATGGTGGCTTAGGACCATAATGTAGTCTTTGTTAGATCACGTCAAGTCTAACAAAAGCTTGGCTTATTTCAGCGTGATAAGCTATAATATAATTGACCATGATCAACAATACCAACAAAGAGGATTAGAGGAAGATGTACCTGTATTTAAAGGATTTAAAACTTTTGATCTCCGTTGTAAATTGTATTTTATAGTTTCTTAAATTTTTATTTATAATTTTGGCATTAGATATAATCTATTACACAGTATTACTCTCTTAGACCATCTACAATCGAACGTTATTTGTCCTTAATGTTTGAATTGGTAAAACTCCATTGAATTCATTCATAAGCATCCAACGTATACATACAGGATGAAAGCAAATAATCAGGCCTAATTCTAGGGAACTAATTAAGGAAATAATACGATAAAATATTGATATGACAGCTATACAATATAACATAATAAGAATACAATCACCAAAATATGTGTGACATATATCGGTTAATACGCCCCTCTGTTGTAGTAGGAGAGGATCGGAGGCAAAGACTAGACTTGAAGCGGTCGAATAGCCGTCTTGAGAGTCCTTTTGTGAAGATGTCTATATATGTACATCTATAGGACGTGGAGGAAACGAAGAGCATTGATGCGGACTTTTTCACGAACAAAATGAATGTCGATCTCGATGTGTTAGTCTGTTGATGTTGAACCCGGTTTTCTAAGAGATACACAACACAAACATTATCACAGAATATAATCGTGGCATCATAGACCGGGACATGTAATTCAAGAAGAAGGTTTCGTAGCCACCTATTTTAGCTGTTGTGTTGACGACACCTCGATATTTGGCTTCTTCGCTGGAGCGAGAGATGGTGGCTTGGCGTTTGGATGACCAAGAAACTAGATATCGCCTAAAAAGATACAATATCCTGAGGTAGAACGTCTGGAGTCTGGACAAAACCCCCAATCAACATCTAAATACGCAGTGAGTTTTGAAAATTTGGAGGGGGTACTAAGCAGGCCATGATCAAGATGCGCTTAAGGTATCGTAAAATACATTTCAAGAACTGGAAGTGAGGCTCCCTTGGGGCATGCATAAATAGGCAGACCTGCTGAACAACATAAGAAGTGTCGGGTCTAGTAAAGGTGAGGTATTATAGGGCACCTGCCAAGCTACAATATAAGATACCATCAGCAAGTAGAGCACCAGCCATAGCACTAAGTTTTGAATGAGTGTCGGCCAGAGTGGAGTAGGGCTTGCAATTTTCATGTGAGCTCGTGATAGAATATCAGCCGCTGAACAACATAAGTGTCGGGTCTAGTGAAGGTAAGGTATTGTAGGGCACTGCCAAGCTACAATATAAGATACCATCAGCAAGTAGAGCACCAGCCATAACACTAAGTTTTGAATAGTGTCGGCCAGAATGAGTAGGGCTTGCAATTTGCATGTGAGCTCGTGATAGAATACCAGCCGCATATGCCCCTTGAGAGAGAAATAACCTCATTGTTCTCTTTGTGACCTGGATGTCGAGAAAGTGGTGCAGATGGCCAAGATTTGTCATTGTTAATGCCTGTAATAACCTGTCATCAAAAGCGTTGAGAAATTATCATGAACATACAACAACAAATAAGCCATGTGTGAACCCTTTTTGTAAACAAAGAGGGACGAGTAACTAATGGTGGTGCGAAAACCACACCATAAAATGAAAGTGGTGAACGGTGATAATACGCAGAGAGCCTGTTTGAGACCGTAGAGTGACTTCTTGAGGCGACACACATGAGTAGCAAACTTATCATCCACAAATCCAGTGGTTGAAACATAATCTGTAGTCTCGCTTAAGTTCCAATGCAAAAAAGTAGTTTTTGACATTCAATTGATGTATAGCTTTGTTAGGTGGCAAGGCTAAGAACAATCCTGATAGTAGTGGGTTGTACCACAGACTACACGTGTCAAAACAATCAATGCCAACCTGTTGAGATTTCTCGTTGACAAGAGAAGAGCCTTATAGCGATGTAAAGTACCATTAGCATGAATTTGTTACGAAATAGCCACATACACGGATGACATGGGCATCCGTTGGTTTAGGAACCAACTCCCATGTGTTATTTTCCATTGATGCCCTGTATAGTCAGTCATATCACGATGCCAATTAGGGTCGGATAAGGCTTGGGTGTAAGATTCGACATTAATAATGATCCAATAGTACTCACCTGACAATTAGTTAATATATACCATCACCGCGAATCATCATCTGTGGTTGGGCCTTCTGTGATGGTATTGAGAGCAATATATGAAAAAGAAACAAATCGTATAGAAGGGAAAGTGCTTTTCTTATTTCTCAGAATTGCATACATCGGTGCCAATTAGGGTCGGATACACCGGATGACATGGGCATCCGTTGGTTTAGGAACCAACTCCCATGTGTTATTTTCCATTGATGCCCTGTATTAGTCAGTCATATCACGGTGCCAATTAGGGTCGGATAAGGCTTGGGTGTAAGATTCAACGCATTAATAATGATCCAATAGTACTCACCTTACAATTAGTTAATATATACCATCACCGTCGAATCATCATCTGTGGTTGGGCCTTCTGTGATGGTATTTGAGAGCAATATATGAAAAAGAAACACAAATCGTATAGAAGGCAAGTGCTTTTCTTATTTCTCAGAATTGCATACATCAAAGAGGAAATAAACAAGCTTTAAATAGAAAACAAACTCAATAGAAACTAGCTGTTATCCAGGGGACTAACAGCTTTATTCGAAATTTTAAACTAAAGACTAGAGACTCGATCAACCCATGTGACAAATGCATGCAGACTTATTCAAATGATCACGTGCACTTTGCTTCTTGACAATTCCCTCGATGGACTAATTCATACTCCAGCTGGCATTTGAGTTGGGATTATCTTCACAACCTTCCCTTAATCAAACTCTCCACACCAAGCATCTTCCTAAATTTAGCAAATTTTTCACTTGATAAAGAGGTTAAAAAGTCTGCAGCTTGAGTTTGAGTGCTATTCAATTCTAACGTAACTTGATCTTGTTACCATCTCCCGAACAAAATGATGCTTGAGTTCTATGTGCTTTGATCTTCCCTGCATGATAGGATATTTAGAGAGATTAATAGTAGACTGGTTGTCACAATAGATAGTAGAGCAGGTTTGAGCAAGACTTAGATCACATAGAATCCTCCGTAACCAAATCGCTTGACATGTTGCTGCTGTGGATGAAATGTACTCGGCTTTTGTGCTCGATAGAGCAATTGTATTCTGCTTCTTAGTGCCTCCAAGTAACAGCTGCACTTCCGAGAAAGAAAACATTGGCAGAAAGACTTTTGTTGTCATCAACACAACCTCCCCCAATCACTATCCGAGTATCCGGTCAAAATCACTTCTTTATTGCAACCACTCTCTTGTATGATAAACCATATTTAAGAGTACCAGCAACGTACCTTAAGATTCTTTTAACTGCACCAAAACGAATTTTGGAAGGACTTTGCATGAAACCGGGAGACAATGCTTACTGAGTGGGCAATATCTAGTCTAGAATGGGTAAGGTAGATCAGACTAGCCACCAGACTTCTATAACTTTCTACACCAAACTTTTTTGAATGATCATCTATTGTAGCTTTTCACTGGTATTCATAGGTGTAGAGTCTATTTTGCATTGACTCGTCCCACTTTTAAATAATAATTCAGTAACATACCTTTCTTGAGCAAGAAGATTCCATCCTTTGACTGATGAATTTCTAACCCAAGAAGTAGGTTAGTAAACCCAAATCAGTCATCTCAAACTTGGACATCATTCTATCTTTGAATTCTGAGATGAGATGAGAATTAGCACTAGTATAAATGATGTCATCCACAATATACATACATAAATAACATCATCTGACCCAGTCTGCTTCACATATAAAGTGGGCTCATTCTCACTCTTGATACCTTGGGTGACAAAGTAAGCATCTATCTGGAGTACCAAGCTCTAGGAGCTGTTTCAGTCATATAGAGCTTATAACAAGATATACTTTGTCATCTTCAACTTCAAAGCCTCTTGGTTGCTCAACATATATTTTCTCATCCAATTCTCCATTGAGGAATGCAGTTTTAACATCAAGTTGATACACACGCCAACCTTTGAAAGCAGCAACTGAGAGTATTGTACGAATGATCTCAAATCTAGCAACCGGGCAAAGGTTCTTGATAATCAATGCTTTCTTTTGTGAGTATCCTTTAGCAACCAACCGGGCTTTGTACCGTAGCACGTTGCCATCAGGGCAAGTTTGGTTTTAAACAACCACTTCAAACCGACCAGATTCTTCCCCAGGGTAACGATACTAGCTTCTAAGTGTGTCTTTTCAATGGAAGCTAGTTCATCCTTCATGGCTTGCCTCCATTCAGCTATACTTGCAGCCTCAGATAAACATGTTGGATCTGCAATGGTTAGTGCAAACTGACATGAAGTATAAAAGTCTGGAGGGACCTCCATGGAGTGGTTGAACCATAAAGGTCATTAGAGACTTGCCTCCATGAAGCTAGTTCATCCTTCATGGCTTGCCTCCATTCAGCTATACTTGCAACTACGAATAACATGTTGGATCTGCGATGGTTAGTGCAAAACTGACATGAAGTATAAAATTCTGGAGGGACCTCCATGGCAGTGGTTGAACCATAAAGGTCACTTAGAGACTTAGTTCTTATCACCGGAGAAGAGAGATGGATACAGTAGCTTGAGACAGTCTAAAGTACTAGCTGTGGAAGTCAAAGGGGAAGAAGTATTTAAAGGAGTTTGTAAAGAGGGGTTTGGCTACCAAAAGGTGGGTCCTCATTTGATGACCCATGTGAAGTAGCTTTCATATGTCAACACTTTTGTGCTCTCACTTTCTTGCCAATCCATTCTCCACATTCTTCTGATCATAACTTCTTGGTGGATGGATTAAACAAGCTATAACCCATTCCATGAGCGGAGTAACCATGAAAAATGCATTTCTCAGGTCTACTATCCAATTCCTTCTGTCTCCTGTTCGAGTGAGGTCATAAGCCACACTACCAAAAACCCTTAAGTGCTTGATTTTGGTTTGGTACCTGACCATGCTCAACCGGTGTCATATGTTCAAGAGCAGCAGTGGGTGACATATTAATTAAGTAGACGGCTGTTGCCACAGCCCTGTCCATAAGAAATTTAGAAGATCTTCTCTTTCAGCATACTTCTTTTCATTCCCATAATGTACGGTTTTTCCTCTCCACGACGTCGCTATGTTCTGGGGTGTAAGGAACGTACAGTTAGTTCCCGTTTGATGCCATGAGTCTCACAGTAGGAGTTGAACTCCATGAAGTGAATTCCCCACCTCTGTCCGTTTCAAAAAATCATAACGGGCCTTTCACTTTGCTTCTCCACCATGCTTCTAAACAACTTAAATCTTTCAAAAACATCATATTGTTAACTAAAAAATATACCCAGCACTTCAAGTACAGTCATCAACGAATAAGAGATAGTAAACATTATATGTGACAAGGCTTGGAGTTTGCAGGGACCACATAGGTCTGCATGCACTAACTCAAGTTCTGGTGGTCTCCAGATTTAGACACAAAATGGGAGTTTGCTTTGCTTGTTAGACAAATATTAGAACCTGTTTTTAATTATTACATTCTAGAGGGATCACTTATGTAAACTTGACTCTATTTATACATCTGCTGTAATTTTATTAATTCAATCAAAATCAATTACAACTTTGGTTTTACTTGGTATCAGAGCCACGTTAAACCCTAACCCTAAAACACCTTGCTGCAGCCACAATTCTACAACTACCGACCGTTGCCACCACAACCTTAACCCTACTGCCGTCACCAACAGCAGACAGCAGCAACCCTACTGCCGTCACCTTAATCATCTTCTCTCTCTTCAACCTACTGCTGTCACCAACAGTAGCAGCAGCAGCTACTGCCGTCACCTTAATCACCTTAATCATCGTTAACCATGGCAGCCATTGCAGCACTAACTACTGCTGAGAAAACAGCCCTAAACTCCCATAAATTCGCCTTCTCACTTACTCCTACAAACTATGGATCTGGAAACAAATGATTGAACCATTCCTTATTTCCAACAATCTATTCGGTTACATAGATGGCACCATACCATGCCCACCAAAACTGTCACATCAGGAACCACAACCAGTGACAACCCCAGCTATCCTCACTGGATATCAAATGATGCTCACGTTCGTATGCTGATTACCTCAACCATCTCTGAAGCTGCCTTCCAACATGTACATGGCCAAACATCTAGAGAAGTTGTTTATCTCTGGAGCGTGCATATGCACCCAACACTTCTTCACGTAAGTATACTCTAAAAACGCAGCTTCTTA
The DNA here is from genome assembly GCA_025506505.1 of Flaveria sonorensis. Classification (NCBI taxonomy): domain Eukaryota; kingdom Viridiplantae; phylum Streptophyta; class Magnoliopsida; order Asterales; family Asteraceae; genus Flaveria; species Flaveria sonorensis. The sequence goes on from JACCIY010000251.1 coordinate 25,278, forward strand.
GAATTATGATGAAAGGAGATGAAAAACCGTCTGATTATCTTACTAGGGCACAAGAATATGCCACTGCTCTTGCTAACATTGGTGAACCATGAAAGACAAAGACCTTGTCATGCTAGTTATCTCGGGTTTAAAGGAAGAATATCATGGTCTTAAATCCAACCTTCTAACCCGACTACCACCCGTGACATTCAATGAACTCCATGGCCTCCTTCATGACCATGATTATATGACAAGTGTTCATCGCAACCCCTCTATTACTCCTGCTGCTGTTCCACAGGCCTTTGCAGCCTCAACCGAACCCTCTTCACCCAACTTAAATGCCATTCAAACCCAACTTTCAAACCTCCAACTTTTAGCCGGCCAACTCGGATACCAACTTAACCCCATTTCACCCTCAATTCAACAATCACAGGCCAATTATACAACTCGCTCCTTTAACGGCAATCAGGGTAATCGACGTGGCACTTTTCGGGGCAACTCACGTGGTGCTTTCAACAACAGAAACCGGGACAGCCGTGATACCGACTCCTCTAAACAGTTTTCATGGGCATCCACTCGAACATGGTCTATGGTCATTGTAACAGATGTGGCATAGGCCATCTTCCTTCCCAATGCCCAAATCAGTCTGGTTCTTCCACTTCTAACAGTCTCCTCAGGCAAACTATGCCAATTTCTCAGATGCTGGATCGCAATATGAGACTATGTGGAAGCCTAACACGGTGCTAATGGTCATGCCTCTCCAGACTTATCAAGCCTTGACCACTCTAAGGTATATCAAGGTAATGACTAGCTCCATGTTGGTGACGATAATCCTCTTCCTATATTCCATATTGGCTCTTCAAAATTCTATTCCCCAAATAAAACTTTACTCTATCCAACATTCTTCATGTACCAAACCTAAAACAAAATCTTTTGTCCGTTCAACAATTTTGCCATGAAAATAATGTCTTCTTTGAATTTCACTCTTCTTTTTTTATTGTGAAGGACGAGTGTACCCATACAACCCTCCTCATGGGCCCAAGTGAGAATGGTCTCTACACTCTACGGCTCCCTCGGCTCAAGTCCATTCCAAAGCTTGCCATCACAGCCATCAAAGCACCCTCTATAGTTGGCATCAACGTCTTGGTCACCCGCATCAACGCGTTTTTGATTCTGTTATTTCCAGTTTTCATTACCCTGTTTCCACCAAACATTGTTCTTCTTTATGTACTGCATGCCAATTAGGCAAATCATCAAAACTTCCTTTGCAACTTCTAATTTTCGTAGTCATAATGTTCTAGATTTACTTTATCTACTGATGGTTATCGATATTTCCTATTATGTATTGATCATCACTCTCGCTTTATGTGGTTTTCCCTTAATATACAAATCTGATGTTTCTGCCACTTTTAAAACTTTCTTAACAATGGTTGAAAGACAATTCCATACAAAATTAAAAAGTGTCCAAACTGATTGGGGAGGGGAATTCAGAAACTTATCATCATTTTTTACCTCTCTTGGAATCATCCATCGACGCTCTTGTCCAAATACCAGTGCTCAAAACGGCATTGTAGAGCGTCGTAACCGTCATGTTGTTAAAACAGGCCTCACCCTTCTAGCCCAAGCCAATCTTCCACAAAAATTCTGGCACTTTGCCTTTGAAACTGCCGTCAACTTAATTAATCGTCTTCTTTCACGCATTTCTTCCAACAAATCTCCTTACCAACACATCTACAATCGAAACCAGATTACACCTTTCTTCGAGTTTTCGGTTGTCAATGCTTTCCTTACTTGCGCCCCTATAATCATCACAAAATTGACTTTCGATCCACACCATGTTTTTCCTTGGTTATAGTCCATCTCATCATGGTTACGGTGCCTGGACATCGCCACTGAACGCATCTACATGCCCGATACGTTCGTTTTTAACGAACACATCTTCCCTTTTAACCCACCTACTCCATCTCCTATTCCAAACTCTCCACCATTCGACTCCATTTTTCCAGAACCACCTCCTATATTTCCTACAAACACGTCTCTTATGACCCGTCTTCCTCTACACCAGCCCATCAACCTCAGCTCAACCTGCTGAAACTCCAACAACAACATTTCACCCGGAACAACCTCAAACCAGCCCTTCCTTCTCAACCGAAAACCCCACACCGAAACCCCCTCCACAATACCAACCCCTCCACCACCACCGCCTCGCCCACGACCATCACATCTCCGAACAAACAAAGAAAACACAATTTTACAACCCATCAGCTTACTTCTCCACAACTTCTTCCACCCCACTCGTTCCCACTACCTTTACCGTTGCCAACAATCTCCGGAGTGGCGTCACGCCATGAACCAGGCGTTTCAAGCGCTTATTAAGAACGAAACATGGTCCTTAGTCCCTTATGATAATCGTTCTAACTTAATTGATTGTAAGTGGGTTTACAGGTTAAAATCTGAGCACAGGGCAAAGTTACTCGTTACAAAGCCAGACTTGTGGCGAAAGGTTTTCATCAAAAACTAGGCATTGATTATAATGAAACTTTCAGTCCTGTTATCAAACCCACTACTATCAGAGTGATTTTATCTCTCGCTGTGACTCAGCAATGGCCCCTACGTCAATTAGATGTGGAAAATGCTTTCTTATACGGTGACGTCTCAGAAACCATATTTATGAAACAGCCCCCTGGTTTTGAAGATCCCAATAAACCTAATCAAGTGTGTCTTCTTCATCGGTCACTATATGGGCTCAAACAAGCTCCTCGGGCCTGGTTTCATCGTCTCTCAACTGCCCTTCAACACCTGGGTTTTCACGGGTCTAAAACTGATCCATCCTTGTTTATCCTTAAAGCAGGTGCAACTTTGGTTTACATCCTCATCTACGTGGATGACATCATCATCACTGGTAACAACATTAAACAGTTGAACTCTTCGCTTTCAATTAAAGACCTTGTCCCGCTTCACTATTTTCTGGGAATTGAAGTTATACATCACCAAAAGAATGTTTTCCTATCTCAAAGAAATACATCCTAGACATTCTACAGCGTTCGGGACTCTCGGATTGCAAGCCTGTTTAACTCTCCCATGAATATCTCTCAAGTTTTGTCTCTGGATGACAGCCCTCTGTTACCTGATCCGACAAAGTACCGCCAAATTGTGGGAGCTTTACAGTATTCAACTCTTTCCCGACCAAACATTGCCTTCGCTGTCAACAAAGTGTGTCAATTTATGCATGCCCCCACAGAGAACCATTGGTCTGCTGTCAAGCGCATCCTACGTTATCTAAAGGTACATCCTACGTCTTCTCATCCGCCATGATTCAAGCTCCTTTTTACATGCCTTCAGCGATGCTCATGGCAAGACACCGCTATTCAAGCCTTCTCTGATTCTGATGGGCAGGCTGCCCTGTGATCGCCGGTCCACGGGGGGATTTGTAGTCTACTTAGGTTCTAATCTTATTTCTTGGACTGCCCGCAAACAACGAACCGTCTCCAGGTCATCAACCGAATCAGAATACAAAGCTCTTGCAGACACTGTTGCAGAACTAATTTGGCTAAAGGTGCTTCTACGTGAACTTGGTGTTACTACCAAATCTTCACCCACACTTTGGTGTGACAACCTGGAGCTACTTATCTTTCAGCTAACCCAGTTTTTCAGGCTCGTACAAAGCACGTTGAAGTAGACTATCACTTTGTTAGAGAACAGGTATCTCAAGGTCAACTAAATGTCAAGTTCATCTCCACTCACGATCAGATCGCTAATGTGTTCACTAAGCCATTGTCCTCTCAGAGATTTCTCTTTCTACGGTCCAAGTTGCAGGTCGCACCCCGTTCTCAACTTGCGGGGAATGTTAGACAAAATATTAGAACCTGTTTTTAATTATTACATTCTAGAGGGATCACTTATGTAACTTTGACTCTATTTATACATCTGCTGTAATCTTTATCAATTCAATCAAAATCAATTACAACTTTGGTGTTTACTTTGCTAACATGATACAGCCTTCACACCGACTAGTGGGTTTGATGGAAGGCAGATCAACGACCATGTTATTGTCATGCAGGGTTTTTAAGCTAGCATAATTTAAGTGTCCATACCTCAAGTGCCATAGCTTGGCAGGTGACATTTTGTCATCACATACTGCAGCTTTAGTAGCATCGAGGAGAAACATATTGCTATTGGTGACCAATATCTTCATAAGCACCACCCCTTTTGTGAGATCACACAATTTCCATCTTCAAAGTGAAGAGCGTACCCTTTCCTCATAAGCTGACCCACACTTAATAAATTATACTAGATCGATTAGGAGCACAATACACATCATGAAGAAGCTTGTAGCCTCCGTTTCCTGTGTCATCTTTACTGTCCCTTTTCCTTCGATAGTGAGCTTCTTCTTATCACCCAACTGCACATCTAACTTGAAAGATTCATCAAGATTAGTAAAAATAGTGCGAATACCTGTCATGTGATTCGAGCAGCCAGAATCTACGAACACAGGCTGTTTGAGTTTCCATTTGATTTAGTATGTGTCATTAGTATGAATGGCTCCTTAATCACCATGAACTCCTTCATTTTCAGCAACATTCGCTTGAGGTTCCTCATTATACCAACAATCCTTTTTTAAATGCCCGTATTTGTTACAAACATAGCATTGCGGAACCTTATTTTGTCCATTCCTCGACCACGTACTCGACCACATGGAGATCCACGACCTCGTCCTCTGAACCCTCCTGTATTGTTGGAACGAGCTGGTGTATTGTTTTCTTGAAACACCTGCAGGGCCTGTTCATCGGGCTTTTCAACTTTATCACCACTTCGACTGTTCAGCCTTTCTTCTTGAGATTGCAGTGAGCCCATTAATTTAATGGGTGAGAGTTTTGAGAGATCAAACGAGACCTCTATAGATGGCACAATGTAGTCAAACTTTGGGGAGAGACTGCGAAGGATCTTCGATCTCTACGATTGATCGGTAATCTCTTCACCAAATGAACGCCTTTGACTAATAATTGCCATAACTCTTGAAAAGTAGTCCCCCACGTGTTCACCTTCCTTCATGAAGAGATTCTCAAAATCTCTTTTTAAACCTGTAGCTTCACTGCCTTTACTTGAGTATCACCGCGGAACTCCATCTCCAAGATCTCCCAGCTTTCTTTCGCTGAGGTGGCAGCAGCAATTCGTGAAAACAGTTGGTCATGTACCCCCAATTGTATAATTGCCATAGCATGAGCATCTCTTCTCCTGGTATTACGAGTTGGATCTTCATCAGCAGTCACTCCGGCCGGCTTCTACAATGTCCCACAGGTCACGAGACTTGAGAATAGTTTTCATACGAGTACTCCATGCTCATAACCTTCCCCTTAAAGATAGGAAATCGGTGTAGGAGCAGTGGGTAGAGTATGGTTTGTTCTGCCATCAGATAGCAGTAAAAAATTGCAGCGTGGGCTCTGATACCACCGATGGTATTTGAGAGCAATCTATGAAAAAGAAACACAAATCGTATAGAAGGCAAAGTGCTTTTCTTATTTCTCACAATTGCATACATCAAATAAGAAATAAACAAGCTTTAATAGAAAACAAACTCAACAGAAACTAGCTATATCCAGGGGACTAACAGCTATATTCGAAATTTTAAACTAAAGACTAGAGACTCGATTAACCCATGTGACAAATGCATGCATGCAGACTTACTCAAATGATCACGTGCACTTTGCTTCTTGACAATTCCCTCGATGGACTAATTCATACTCCAGCTGGCATTTGAGTTTGGATTATCTTCACATTTTGTATCTTCCTGCAAATGTTCTAAAGAATCAATAATTGAATAACAAAACAACTAAAAATGCAGATGTGTTCTAGTTGATATCCATTCAAGGGATCATTCATAACTAAATTAAACCTTGCATTGATATAGAATCTGAGACCTTCCAAAACCAGAAACGATTATGAACTTTGAGGATGATAGCTAAGTTTTCAGAATCAAATAATCAAGACAATGAAGATTCCTAGTAAGAAACAAGAAAATATACCAATGATGCATAGTACCAGATTAACAACAAAGGGATTTCATAGTACCACATTAACAAATAAGCAAATCTTAGTAAGTTAGGCAATGGCTTACACAGTCTCATATACCGCCGTCCGACCGCCAGCGTGAACGTTCGAAGTTATTAAGCTTATTGAAAGCCAATATCACTGCAACTCTCCATCATATTATTCAGCATATCACTTCAAGACCAATTGATTTCATAGGTGTAATAACAGAAAACTCAATCACTGATCATGCAGATCATATACTAATGAATAAGGGGAAGCATTCTCATGAATTTGACCCGTTAGACATGCCCATTTTACCACATGTAAATATCAAGCATATACAATAGGAACTAACATGTGAGCACAAAAATACAGTGTAGGTACCTTCTGATTTGGATATGATGAATGTGTATAGTCATCTTCCTTAGATGTAAACGAAGCTATCCCAAGTTCATAGTCATTCTGTTCAGTTGTTACTTCGGAAGCAGCTTCTTGACCATCTCTCTCTGGTGAATATTGCTTCGATAGGCTACTCATAGATGCATTAGTCTCATCTTTGACATCTCCCTGTATTACAAAGACAAAAAACAGAATAGTGCAGCAGATACAGGACTCTTTTCCAGCTGATTGGTTCACTAAGATTCAATGCATACCTTATGATTAATTGATATATATACCATCACCGTCCATTAATGAATCATCATCTGTGGTTGTGCCTATGGTATCTTCCTGCAAAATGTTCTAAAGAATCAATAATTGAATAACAAAACAACTGAACCATAATATCAAATCTGAGAACCTTCCAAAACCATAAATGACTATGAACTTTGAGGATGATAGCTTAAGTTTTCAGAATCAAATCAAGACAGTGAAGACAAAACAAGTACCGTTAATCAAATCATTCTGTTCATTTGTTACTTCGGAAGCAGTTTCTTGAGCATCTCTCTCTGGTGAAGATTGCTTCGATAGGCTACTCCTAGATGCATTAGTCTCATCTTGGTCATCTCCCTGTATACAAAGACATAAAACAGAATAGCGCAGCAGATACATGACTCTTTTCCAGCTGATTGGTTCACTAAGATTCAACGAATTGTTAATGATCCAATAGTACTCACCTTACAATTAATTGATATATATACCATCACCGTTCATTAATGAATTATCATTTGTGGTTGTGCCTTCTGTATCTTCCTGCAAAATGTTCTAAAGAATCAATAATTGAATAACAAAACAACTAAAAATGCAGATGTTGTTCTAGTTGATATCCATTCAAGGGATCATTCATAACTAAATTAAACCTTGCATTGATATAGAATCTGAGAACCTTCCAAAACCAGAAACGACTATGAACTTTGAGGATGATAGCTTAAGTTTTCAGAATCAAATAATCAAGACAATGAAGATTCCTATTAAGAAACAAGGAAATATATAACAAATACAATCAGTAAAGCATCTGTGTCTTAAAAAGTAAATAAGTAAAATTTAAAAATTAACAACAAAGGGATTTCATAGTTTGATATACGTACCAGATTAACAAATACGTAAATCTTAGTAAGTTAGGCCATTGCTTACACTGTCTCATATACTAACGGTCAGAAACTACAACTAAATTTGTCAATCATACCAGAATAATATGTGTATGCCTCTCGGAACAAAGGTTACTGAACCGCCGTCCGACCACCAGCGTTAACGTTCGAAGTTATCCTATTTGGTCCTTGTTGAGTCGACGATCTCCAACAATGATGCATTTCTGTAGAAGGAAAAACCTGCAAACCAAGGAGCACTTGAAAAAACAAACAAGAGAGATCAAGACCAGATAACAGAGGTATTTACCCGATCAAATCTGTTCAAGAGAAAACCCTAATTAATTTGAGGAGATGCTACAGCAAAACATGCGTGAAAATGCGATCAAAACCCGCATTTAAAGGTATCTTTGACGATCGATGTGATGGTGAATTTGAAATTTGATGAGAGATAGAGATGGGAAGAGAGGGTTTCTACCTTTTATGAATGGAGAAGACAGAGAAAAAACAGAGAGAGATCAAGACCAGATAACAGAGGTATTTACCCGATCAAATCTGTTCAAGAGAAAACCCTAATTAATTTGAGGAGATGCTACAGCAAAACATGCGTGAAAATGCGATCAAAACCCGCATTTAAAGGTATCTTTAACGATCGATGTGATGGTGAATTTGAAATTTGATGAGAGATAGAGATGGGGAAGAGAGGGTTTCTACCTTTTATGAATGGAGAAGACAGAGATTTGGGTGGGTTTTATAGGATTTTCTCTAACGTCATTGTATTATTGATCGCGTGATCTTAACGTCATTAATATTGGACCGTTATCTAACGTCACTATTTCTATATTTTCACTCGGTATTTTTCTAATAATAAGGTTTAAGTTTCATTATAGAAATTGATGTGTATTTAAAATTAAACAGTGAATGTGTGAGTTACTGAGTCTTCGTTAATTACCAAGTTTTTAGCTGTAATTGAATGGGTATGTAATTCCATGGGTTCTTGCGTGGCTCCCTTTGAATGGTTGCGTGTTTACCAATTCTTTATCTTATCTCTTTCTCCCATTCTAGTTGCTTTTTCCACCTTTCCGGTTAGGCATAACCTAATAAACATAAACTAGAATAAGTTTAACCGTAGTTCGTTCGAGCCGGTTTCCTACACTTCTCTTTTAAGAGGATACCTAATAAACATACTATATATGTATAAAAAATTGTGCGTATTCCTATTTCGAATTTCGAATCGAATCCAAGTTACACATTCGAAAGTTGATATTTAGAATTTGAATCAAATAAGACTCGAAATCAAATTTCATTGTCCGACCCATTCTATATATGCCAAAAGTGGGGTGAGTGAATTTATTAAAAAAAAGCAACCAATAGCTACACGTTGTGTTTTATAGGTTGTATAAAATGAATAGTAGTTAACGTAAGACATAAGCGAATAACATTTTGTTAAAATATACAATAGTGAAAATGCGGTTGATTGTATATTTTCATTCATATTCATCTTCCAAGAGGAATATCATTTGGGGATGTCGTCGCCCAGTAACTTTGATTTTTCTTTTTTCTTTATATTTGCGTGTGACATTATTTACAATTACTAAGTTAGATACACGTGTGTTACACATGTTGAAAATGATAAATATAAAATTGTAAATATAAGATTGCTGAAAATAATGAATATAAAATTTACAATTACTAGAACATACCTAGATGTGAGAACATTGAACATTGATGTACATTGAAGCGGTGATGTTTTATTATGAGTAATCCCTAATTGCAATTGTTTTAACTTCATAAATCTTGATATTTTAAAATATTTGCTAAACAAAAAACTATCTTTAAAGTATTTTAGATTTAATAATGATTAGTTAGAATTTACATTTAATTTTAACAAAATTAACTCTTATTAAAATACTTTTAATGAAATATTTTATTTATTTTTAGAAAAAAGTTAATTTGATTAACATAATAGTAAATGGACATTTATTAAGGAAACTATATTTATATACTAATTTGTAACTTTTATTATAGTGGATACTTATAATATTTTGGATACTTAGAAAATTTTGGTCATGCGCTGTAGACTTTGGCTGTCCGCTGTGGACACTTAGAAAAATTTAAGTCATCCGCTATATGTTTGTTCATGCCCTTTAGACACTTAGAATTATTCTAAAATTTTGGGGATAAAATTTAAATGTTAAGTACTTATGTATAAGAAAAGATTATGCTTGTTTAATGTTTCTAATGTTTGATTTCTTTCTTATGGACTGTTGTTATGGATAATAATTATTATTTTATGTTAAGTGATTATAAGGTAATGAATATCGTAAAAGTATTATTCATAAATAAGTGGTCACAAATAAATGAAAGAAAGACAGTATAACCTAATGAATATTACCCCTGGGTCCTTATGATGAATGAAAAGCCTTGCAAGCACAATGAATGGAGTTGCATGACCTTGTTGTCGTTAGCTCAACTGATGTGTGGCTATTTCAGCCTATGAGGATGCACATCTGGGGTCTAATCCTTGTGATTAACCAATGTATGATGAATGGGACCCGTATTCATAAACAGGCTTCGTGCTTAGCAGTGTGGGTCAAATGTCGATGGGTTAGCTACCATGATAAACGTTTGCCGACAGGGGTTCGGCATATGTTGCCAACCAACAATGTAGACTCTTGCTTTGTGCAATCCTAGTTAAAGAAAGAGAAAGATAATAAGAAAAGAAAGATAATGAACCTCTTATTGAATGATTGTGTATAATGATGAATGATCACCAAGTGAAGTTTACAAAAAGTATTTTTTCTATATTATCAAACTAGAACTCACACAACAACGCTAACTTTTTATATGTATATCAGTTGGCAGGTTATGGTGTTGCTGGGGATGACATGAGGTTGAAGCTACTTGGCAAATAAAGACTGGTAACCATGACACACTAAAAGTTATTTTTGTTTTAAAATGCAACTAGATGTTCTTTTTGTAACTAGTAACAACGATGTATTTCTTGGCAAAGTAATGGTTGATGCATGCTATGGTTTTTGTTAAATTATTTGGCTGTAATGTTTTCTTATTTAAATGAATCTAAATGTGTTTAATATGAATAATGCTATGAAGGACCAACTGTGGGGCTTCCGGGATCGGGGCCTTACAAGCTAAGCTTCTCCTTTTATACAGATATATAATATACGTGTTCACTTACACACGTGTTAAATTTATGGGTTTAGGATCTTCACTTTTACGACATAGCCAAACAACCTATAAACGACATTGAAGTTGAAACCACACAAATGGAATCACCGACATTAAATTTAGAATTTATTAGTATGGCCCTGTATAGCCCTAAAGTTTACCACTTTATGTAAGGCCCTGATCCTAGAAAACCTCATAGTTGGTCATTCACAGCAAAACATATATTTAAAACATTCATTTAGATAAACATTTGCAGTGGAAAAATACATTAAGTTTCAACCCATTACGACATAATTCTAATAAAATGTTAACATTGTCTTTAAAACATCAAATAATCTTTAAAAAAAGATCTTCTTAATAATCTTCTTAATCAGAGATATCATCCTTCAGATGCCAAGTAGCTTCTAGAATCCATGCCCACATTCACTAAAGTCCAGCAGCTCACCTGTCACCTAATATGCATACAAAAGTCAGCTTCGCTGAGTGAATTCTAGGTTTACCTTATCAAATACTTTTGAATAAGATATATTAACTTTATCATTCGAAAGTAGTCATCACATATCCGAACATTACTATACACAGACTATCTCTTTATCGTCAATACTTTCATTTATTTGATATCTATGTCTCTTCATTATCCATCAATTCCAGTCACTATCGGTTCCTATGATGGACACAGGACTTTACCGACATGCCAATCCAGGCCTTACTATCGTACCCATACAGGCCATTATTGTCATGCCAATCCAGGCCTTACTGACCTGCCTATCCGGGACTTATTGTCATGAGGGCACAACAAATGCAACCCTCCTCTATCATTTGCTTGCAAGGCTTTACTTTACAAAGGTACACATTATGGGCCTAATAACATTTCTTTAGGCTTCACTTTCATCTTTAGACTATACATATAACACAACATATAACAAGACACATCATCATTACCAAGGTCATATTACAATAAAAAAAAAACACGATATAAATTCATTAGAAAACCCCATTTCCCATATAGGATAGTGTATAAAACTTTGTTTTAAAATAACTGGTTATTTAGTATGCATATCGCCCAAAAACGTTTAAAGCATGTATGAAATAGGGGATCTAGAACTCACCTGATGAGTAGATTGCTTTCAGTCTAAGAGGAATTCAGATCAATAAATAAGTCGCACAATCTGCATGTAAATTAACACATGAATCTCTCATTTTCTATGCAATACAACCAGTTTCGCAGCTAGTTTCGCTTGAAGTTTCTCACGCAGTTTCGCATAAGATCTCTGCCCAACTTTCTTTTGAGTTTAATAGCAGCTAGTTTCGCAGCTAGTTTCTCACGCAGTTCGCATGATGAAACTGCAGTTTCGCTGGACGAGTTTTTCAGCTCGTTTTTCATCAAAAATCTTCATTTTTCAACCAAAATCTATACTTTTTACGTCCAAACCTTTAGTTTATCATTTCTAAGGCTAGATCTAAGCTTTTTACACCATGTCATACGTAAAAATATGATTTTTTTTAAAACCTTTCTCAAAACCCTAAAAACCCAAAACTCAAGAATGAAACCCAGATCTACAGAGATGTTTAGATGGTGATTCTTACTCGGATTGCTCTTTTCTAGTTGATTTGATGCTCAAACACCAGATCTTCAATCCTTTAATCAACAAAACTCCAAATCTTCAAGTTTCTTCACTTTATCTCACTACTTTCTCTCTCTAAGTTGTTAGTGGCTTGGGTTGCAAAAAATGGAGAATATGGCTGATTATGGGTGTTTAATGGGTGGTTAGGCCCTTAAACTCATCAAACCCTAAGCCCATAAGGTAATTTGGCCCATAATCATTTTATTTCTTCTTTTTTTAGACATAACCCGAACTCAACCATTATTACTAAGTTGCTCGCTTCGACATTCCGGGGCGTTACACTTTATTTGTTGATATACTTCAAGGCTCTCCATTAAGCCTAAAATGTTACCATTTGACCCCTTAAAATTTTATAGGTACAATTTATATTCTATACTTATTTATTTATTTATTTGGCTCACTCATTATTTTTGTTTTCTTTAACTTTTCTCTAATGACCGTTAAAATTTAATGTTTTATATATTTCATGTATGACGTTGCGACGTTTTAGGTGTAAACCTCATTTAAAATGAAGTTGTGTGTCATAACGTACAAGTCATCAAAACACAAACATACAAATTGTCTAAGCTTATTCAGTGATATAATTCTATATGATGTTTTATAAAATCCAAAATTTGTACTTATTGTTATTAACATTTGGTTTTTCATTACGACGTGCTTATTTTAATTAACATTTTGATGTATAACGATTTTACGACGCAGTTTTTACATAAGGTTTTATGTATAATCAACGTTCTCGTCGTAACGCATGGGTTTACGACTCAGTTTTTACATATGTCATAGACGCCCCCTTCAACGTGTTGGTTTGCAGTGACGTTTCGAAGTTAGTTTTTTTCACAGTTTTACACATTTTTCATAACGTGGAGTTGTGAGTCGAAAAGCAATACACAAACTTGGAATTGACTTTACCATAATATGCAATACAAAAACATGAAATTGACTTTACCATAATATGTTGTCTATAGGTTTGAAAAAGGAAAAATTCCCAAAATATTCCTTTCTTTTTCCTCATTATGTCATCTCAAATTTTTTTCTTAAAATACCCCTTTTAATAGTGGATCAGCGCCTCCTTAGACAAGACGCACATGCCCACATAACCACCCTTTTAAAAACTGACAAGTGGCCAATAAAAGAGCTGCTTGCAAAACAAGGTGTGCACCTCCAATAATAAGGAGGTTGCTCAACAACTTTCCATTCTTTTTTTATTTGAAATTTAATAATAATATAATTAATTTTACTCATGTTTTTTTTCTTTTATATCTTTTGAAATATAACGTTCTATAAAATTTCAAATATACCATTATGATGTTACTTCTAGCCACTAAGGATTATAACCTATCAGAATAATGTATGAGCATATAGACTAGCATATACACTAGTGTGCCCTTAGAACAATAAATGAAGAGAGAAGGATCTGTTTTAAAGCCTTGAAAACCAAAAGATTGTAGGGCCCCTGAGAATTTGTGGAACCAGACACAAGGGGCCTACTTGAGCCCATAAAGAGGCTAGCAGGCAAACATGGTCTGGCTTTTGAGGATCAATGAAACTAGGTGGTTGGCGTTAGTAAACCATTTCTTTTAGATCTCTATGGAGGAAATCATTTTGAATATTTAATCATCTCTGGGGCTATCGTTGTGTCATATCGAGAGAGCACTACTCGTATAGTTGTGGATTTGACAACCAGACTAAAAGTGTCATGAAAATCAATTCCCGCCTACCGATTGAATCCCTTGGCTACTAAATAAGCTTTGTAAGTTTTATCCGATTTGATCCCGCACCCACTTACAATCAACTACATTAGCATTAGAGATAGGTGGAACCAATGACAAAATGCCATTTCTCGTAAGAGCTATGGCTTTGCGCCATTGATGTGCTGTACATAGAAAACCTATCAAAAGGACATCAGTTATTCCTAAATATGTTCCTTAAAATGATGAACATGAACTTAAAAATATTAAATTATGTTTTCAAGTCTTCAAAAGGTCAAGATGGACAAAAGAAGCATAGTTAGTAAGAATTTGAAGAAAACTGAGCTTTAAAGTCCAAATATGGGATCATGCCTCATTAAGCATGCCCCTATGACCAGCATGAAACATGACCCAATGTTTAAATTAGCACACCCCTATGATTGGACATCTGATAGGACAAAAGTACTATCCCCATATAAAGACTTATGAGCAGGCAAATATGGTCTGACTTTTAAGGATCAATGAAGCCAGAAAGCCTACAAATAGAAGCCTTAAGTCCATCATTTGGGGGAGCTTTTGGGTAGAGGGGTTACCCCGCTGTTTGTTGTAATTGTGAATGTCATACAAGATCAAGATTGTAAAACGTATGAACTATCTTTTATTTGCGAAACCATTCTTCGTAACAAATCCATGACTATTGAACAAGAAATGGTTATTACAAATCATTTGTGGATTCCCTTTTATTAGTTTAAGAAATCTACAATAATTGTTATGGTTTTTCAAAATTAATAGTATGTTAAAGAAGAACTTGATCAACTCTATTTCTAACATTAAGTTACCACACGACAGGTACACTTGCATTTTATGTGTGTAGTAAAAGTATAAGTAAAAACCATTTATAAACTGAATGTGTGCGAAAAATCTTATAAAAAATGTATACAACTTTCACACTCATTAGCCATCGAGCATTGTTGGAAATAGCAAAGGCGGTGGGTGCTGTTTTAGAAGAAATGGTGGTTGTATGAAAAGATTAAACATTATGAGGAACTTTCTTTTCGGATTTGGCCTAAGGGAGGACGGGTATCACACCCCGGCTAAAACGAAAACACCGAGGCATGATGAAATTGAATCATAACACAAGGATAAAGAGTGCTAAAGGAAATTAATTATTAAAACCAAATAGTTGGTTACATCCAATCCTAATAACAAATAAACCAAACAAATAAATAAGTCTTCATTTTATTCAAAGTCTAACCAGGTCCAACTAAAGCTTATCTTTGAAACCTAGCGTGAGCAGAGTAATAAACTTAGTTTTCATTATCTGAAAACATGCTAAAATATGTCAATTAAAAAGTTGGTGAGCACATAGGTTTAGAAGTATACATATAGTAGATAACAATGTACAAACCAATAAATAATTTTCCAAATACAAGTAAATAAACTATTATAGTTAATAACCATGTACAAACCAATAACCAATTTTCCAATACAAGTAAATAAACTATTATAGTTAATAACCATGTACAAACCAATAACCAACTTTCCAAATACAATGAGTCCACAACCAACCTTTATGATCGAATGCCTTCCCGTCTAACCCCCTAACACAAGAGATCAGACTAATAGTATGCTTGTCTAGTATGCACTTTCTAAACATCTAGCTCTTTTCAAGTTAAAAAGAATACGTTGACTTAAAGGACGCTCGGTCTATCTTGAGTACCGAATGGGCTTGTCAGGCCAATAGGTCTATCTACGTACTCCCGTGGCTTCCCCGAAGTTAATGGTTGTGTAGATTTTAGAAAAATAGGACTTTGTAGTAACAAGTGTCATAGAATATAGCAACATGTATAATCGGCTTAGTTTTACTAGTATAAGAAGGTTGTTATTAAGTTTGCAAAGACTAGTATGACTTTAGAATTTGAATTTCCAGTTTGATATAAAGAGCATGTTTCCATCCCAAAATACAAAAAAGGGGCTATGAACTCACCTTGTAAAGTAGGTGGGTTGATCCTGCAACTTCTAGTAACTTAGAGTGAGGATTGCCTTAAGTAAGTTTATTTAGTTAGTTTATTGTATTTGTTGATAGTTGAGGGTTGTTATTGTAAAAGTTCAAGAATGGTTGTCGTATACTAGATATGTGTCATCCAAGAGTAGCACATCCAACAAAAAGATTCTAGATGTATACTAGACTAAGTCAAAAGTGTGTTTGGTATGTTTATAAAGTATAGAAACAAGTTTAAATATAAGTTTAGTAAGGATGAGAATAGACAAGTTGTATAGTATAGGGGTAAAATTGAAAATATGAAGAATTTTACTAAAAACATGATTCAAGTTGATGGATAAACATAAGCATCATTAAAGTTTGGATTTTTATTGTTTAAAACATGTTTACATTAGTTTTTATAATAAAAATCGTTGCTTTACATTATATTCATGAAAATATTAGAATGTTGCAAAATTTAAGGTTTTGATAGCTTTGGACAGATTCATGCACTAAACTTGCGCGAGTTGTTGAGGGGTCAAATCAATGAGTTAGAAGATGTTCTTTATGTTGGGTTTGTGGAGTCTTGACTTGGGCTCGGGTTAAAAGACAACCCAGTGGCAGATTAATTAAATTAAAGACTTGGCCTGTTTTCATTTAATTTTAGCCCATTAGGGTTTTCTTAGGGATTAAGTTGTAAACCCTAATTTTCTCTATTTATATTGTGTCATTGTACTTGTAATTCCTCACGAGTGAGGCAGAAAGCAATAAAATAGTATCCTGGTTGCAGCCCGTGGACGTAGGTCACATCGACCGAACCACGTTAAATCTCGCGTGTTCATCTTTATTATTATTTTCTCTCGCCGTTTGATTGTGTTTGTGTGTCCATCTACACCCGGATCCCTAACAAGTGGTATCAGAGCTTTGACTCGTTACACACGCAAGAAACACGAATCGCGAGAGAAGTAGCGATATAGGTTTTCAAGAATCGGCATCCGCTGCCGCCGTCCCGCCGCCTCCGCTGTCCCGCCGCCGTTGTTCTGCCGCCGCCGCCACTCTGCTGTCGCCACTCTGTTATGTCAAATTAGGGTTTCCTATCGAACTTACTGGGTAGTTTGATTGTGTGCTGCATTTCAAAACTCAGAACAACACTCAAGTTCAGGCAGCCGGCCACTGTTGTGTTTGTCACTATTCTCAGTTCCGACTCGACTGTTAAGCATTTGTGGTCTGGGATAATGGCTGAGAGCGGGAAACTTCAGATTGAGAAGTTTAATGGAAACGATTTTGGTTGGTGGAAAATGCAAATGGAGGATTTGCTTGTTCAGAAAGACTTGGATGCTGTTTTGGGTAAGAAACCAGAAAATATGAAACCAGCTGAATAGGAAACTTTGGATAAAAAGGCCAAGGCGGTTATTAGGTTGTCGCTGACAAAGGATGCTGCGTTCAACATTCTGAAGGAAACTACAGCAAAAGGTATCATGGATGCGTTAGCTAATATGTATGAGAAGCCTTCGGCAGCAAATAAAGTTTTCTTGATTCGAGAGCTGGTTAATACAAAGATGAAAGAGGGAAGTTCAATTTTAGTGCACATCAACAACTTGAACTCGATTTTGTCAAGACTTGGGTCAGTTGGCATCAAATTCGAGGATGAGGTTCAGGCTTTACTACTGTTATCATCATTGCCTGATAGCTGGGCTGGTACTGTTACAGTAATTACTAGTTCCACCAGCACGTTCACTTTAAATGGGGTTCGGGATATTATTATGGGCGAAGACACCAGACGAAGAAATTCAGGTGAAACATCAAGTGAACTATTGAATGTTGGCAGAGGAAGAAAGAATAACAGAGGTAGTGGGAGCAAGAACAGGAAAAGGAGTCAGTCTAGGGCTCGAAATGATGTGACTTGTTGGAACTGTAAACAGGTGGGACACTTCAGGAATCAGTGTCCGAATGATCAAAAAGAAGTTAACACTGCAGCAGACTACTCAGACGATGATGCTTTAATTTGTAGCGTGGAGAGCAGTGTGGATTCCTGGGTCATGGATTCTGAAGCTTCGTTTCATGCTACCCACAGCAGCGAAGCATTGCAGAATCTAAAAGAAGGCGATTTTGGTAAGGTAAGACTGGCGAACAATGATGTTCTTGATGTTACGGGCATGGGTGACATGGATTTAGTTACTTCAGCTGGTTCATGGACTTTGAAAGATGTCAGGGTGATTCCTGATTTGAAGAAACAGTTGATTTCTGTCGGTCAGTTGGATGAACAGGGACATGAGGTTAAGTTCGGGAATAAGCAGTGGAAAGTTGTTAAAGGGAATCTTGTCATTGCTCGTGAAAAGAAAATGGGTTCATTGTATATGGTTAGTTTACCATCTAAAGGAAGTGATGTTCCAGTTCAGAAAAATACCAAAGTCCAGTTCACAGAATCTCATGGGCAGAAGAAGGTTTGCTTTGCAAGTAAGAAACCTAGAGTCACAAGAAAGATTCAGAATGAATGTGCATGGAAGAGTTCAGAAAAACCAGTTAAAGGATTTCGTGGCAGTGGGAGCACAGGTTGTGCTTCAGCCATAGTTCCTAGACGATAGTGGGTTAAAAGAACTAATATTCCATCTAATAAAATTTCTCCAGATGATTACTTGCTGAATATGAGAGTGTTTGTTCTCAGGGTGTTCCAGGATCTGGCAGTTTGTTTCAGTGGGAGCCGATAGGGACGGAGAATAGGTCAGGGGCAGATACAGCCGTGATTGATATATTGAAGCTCGGGGGAGCTTTAACGGGCCTTCAGGTTAACTGATGAGAAGGCCGCTGCAACCAGGAAGACGAGGAAGATTACAAGAGGTACAAGTGTTCACATCGGAAGACAGTTTGAAGATGATCAAGCCTCCAAGTGGGAGATTGTTAGGTTTGTGGAGTCTTGACTTGGGCTCGGGTTAAAAGACAACCCAGTGGCAGATTAATTAAATTAAAGACTTGGCCCGTTTTCATTTAATTTTAGCCCATTAGGGTTTTCTTAGGGATTAAGTTGTAAACCCTAATTTTCTCTATTTATATTGTGTCATTGTACTTGTAATTCCTCACGAGTGAGGCAGAAAGCAATAAAATAGTATCCTGGTTGCAGCCCGTGGACGTAGGTCACATCGACCGAACCACGTTAAATCTCGCGTGTTCATCTTTATTATTATTTTCTCTCGCCGTTTGATTGTGTTTGTGTGTCGATCTACACCCGGATCCCTAACACTTTATATGGTTAGAATATAAGATTTTAAATTTAATATTGAAACAAAATCATTGAAAAAGGATTTGTTATGATGCATATATGGCTGTCCGAAGTTGGCCTCTTGAATATGTCAAAATCCGAAAATTTAAGCTTGATATGTTTAAGCTAAGTTTTTGATGATGGCGTGTTTATTTAATGCTTTGATCCATCTTAGATCTATGATTATCATACAAGAATGTTATTTAATCATAGATAAAACACAATTGGAAAGGTATGAACACGAAGAACACGAAGAACATAAAAACTTACTCGATAGGGAAAACTTCTTGGATCTTCAAGAGAGGTGTTATGAGTTGATATTTGATTCTATGGAAGCTCTAGATTTAAAGTTTGATGTGAAAAATAATAAGAATTAGACCCCTATTTATATTGGAAAATTTAAAGTTTTAAGGTTTCAATTAGGATAGATTTTCTTAATTTTTATTAATAAAAGTTATATATTAGTTTAGAGTTAGAATAAGTTTGATTAATTATTTGTTAGATTTAAAATAATTACTAGCTAATTATTTATTAGTTTATTAGATATATACCACTTAAATGATTAAAATAGTATGTAACCCTAAGTTACACATATGTAAACTTTTGCCCTTATAGTTATATGTGTTTTATTTATGTAGTAATTTAACATTATCTTAGACTTTGATTAATTCTAGAGCAATTCCAAGTTACTATTTCTAGCAAAATAAAATTTACACACATGTTATTATAAATTACTTAGCACGTAATAGTATCACAATAAATATAATGTATGGAATATAAGATAGTTTCCCCATATAGGTTCTTGAATTCAATCAATGGGTACATTGAAGTACTAGAATTATCAAAGAGTTAAGCATGAAAAAAACATGGATTTTACAACGGGTACGAGGTGAAGGTGGTGGTGGTGGAGGTAGTGAAGGGATATGTGCACTGGAATAAGTAATGGTGGAGGAAGTGGTTTATGTAGCACGCTGAAAGTTTGGACAGATTGTTGATGCGACCATGCAAGATTGATGTGTAATAATATATTTTGTGCGGCCGTGGGAGTGGGCTGCGAGTTTGGACAGAATGTTGGTGCGACCGTGCAAGATGGCTGTGTGGGATTCTGCGCGGTCGTGAATGGAAAAAATTACTCATGGAACCGGACATGACAAGCGATGTATAGAACGAATGTCCATTTTACGAGTATTATAAGGACATAGATATGGAAAACATTGACACCCAAATACCTAAAGAAAAGTGAGATCTGGTTATTTATGAAACACATGGTGAAAGATTGGATGAGTTACTAGAAAGCATACAATTGATAAGATACACATCTGTATCAAATGCAAGATGCCAAAAACATGAGGGAACAAAGAATTGGGCTATGAGAGTGAGCCTAGTTTCAACAGCATGACGATGTCAACGTTCAATAAGGCCATTTTGTTCACTGGTGTAAGGATATGATCGTTTATGACACCTAAGCGTAAAGAAGAAATTTGTAAGACTATGAAATTGTCTACCCCAATCTGTTTGAACGGATTTTTAATTTGGTGTTAAATAGTCATTCAACCATGCCAATAAAAAGTTTAAATGTGGAATAAACATCAGATTTAAGTTTCAAACGAAAAATATTCATCACCGGAAACAACGGGTGTGGACCCCGAACATCATAATATACCAAATCCAAAATATGAGTACTTTTAAAAATAGAATATGACAAATGAAGTTTTGATGATTTTCCTAAGTGATAAAAGTCACAAGAAGAACTCAAACTTTTATTTGAAACAGGAAAACATATTTGAAGAGCATTGATTGCAAAAATTATGAATGGGGATGACAAAGTCTTTAATGCCATGTGTTGGAGGAAGCACAGTGGTGAAGACAATGGTACTGAGCTTGACGAAGACAAATTGAGTAGAGCCATGTTTACTTGGACCCGTAAGGAGGGTATTATGTGTAGACTTGTCATTCACAGCAAACAAAGTACAGGGATACGCTTACCATTACCAAGATAATAAAACCCTCATCATAATAGGGCTTATAAGTATCCAAGCTAAGGAGATCTAGAGCAACATGACTATTAGAACAAGTGTCTGGAAGCCAAGTAGAAGATGTTTGGGAGCGATAATGAGTATAGTTTGTAGTGGGTTGCTGTCTTGGTCGAATGGTCGTAGGATCACGATTAGGACATTGTGATAGGACATATCCTATTCCACATTTGTTACATGTACCATAAACTATGTTCTGATTGAAAGCCCAACTAAATTGGCTTCTGTTCCCCTGGAGCTGCGATTGGTGAAGTTACCTCAACCATGACGCTTGTTTGAGCCTCGGTCTCGGTTTCTTTGGGAATGAGAAATGAAGAAAGCTTGAGAAAACGGCTGAGAAGTGGGTTGCACTTGAAGACCAAGCTGTGAGAGAAGTTGCTGAAGGACCTTCAATGTGCCAGTGATAGGAGATCGGGTGGCGGTAAAAGCCTGAGACTGTATAGAAGGTTGATTTGTGCACCATGTAATCATGGTCAAAAAGAAGACCATGAAGTTCATTGAAGATGTAGGAGTTTGCCGAGCAAGAAGCGTAGATTTCAGTCCATTGTATTCTTCACGAAGACCCGAGATCACAAGCATCACAAGGTCGTCTTCCTTGACAGGTTCACCAATATTCTTATGCCCTTGTAAGGTATGCAGAAAAGGTTTCATCTTCCTTTATCTCAAATTTTAGTAATTGTGTTTTTAGGGTGTGTGTGTGGTGCATGGACACATTCAAAAGATAACCAAAGATCTCGAGATGTGGGAAAAAAGGCTTCTGATATGGTGGAGATGATCAACATTCATACATGAGCATCATTAGCCACCCATGTAGAATAATTGGGGGTGCGAATGATGAAGGTGGTTCATTATCAGAAGATGATGAAGTGGGAGTGATGGTTTGTGAGGGACATGGAATAGTGCCATCAACATAACCAATCAAATTATTGGGTTATAAGAAATGATTGAATCATTGTTTTTCTAGAAACCATAATTGGTTGGAGAGAGGGTAAAACAAGTTTTGTGAGAGTTGTGAGATTGTTTCTCAGTTGCAGAAAAGGCTGCAAGTAAGGCTATTGTAAGCCAAAAAAAAAGAGTAGGGTTAGGGTTTGAGGGTTGTGATGGCAGTAGGGTTAGGGTTTAAGGGGTGCGACGGCAACATAGTTGTGGCAGCAGGAGGGTTGTGGCGGCAGCAGCAAGATGTTTTAGGGTTAGGGTTTAACTTAGCTCTGATATCAAGTTAAACTTGTATAGTGAATTGTATTTTATATTGATAATGATGATTACAAGGGACGTATAATATGGTAGCAGCAAGATTGTGGCGACAACAGCAGCAGTAGGATTGTGGCGATAGCAGGGCAACGACAACAAGCTGTTTTAGGGTAAGGATTTAATTTGCCTCTAATACCAAGTTAAACTTGTATAGTGAATTGTATTGTATACTAATAATGATGATAACAAGTATATATATAATACTAATAGTTATACTAATATATAATACTAATCACTAAGGAAATAAACCCTCTAATAGTTAGAAAAAATAATTTAAGCAAAAACACTAGCTTACTTGTTTAGTGTTTCAGGCGATCCCTCTTTGTAAGAAGTCTTTTGTTATCCCAAAACACAAGTGGGTCTCATCCAAGAGAGACGATACCTAAAAAGAAACAAGAAATATGCAACAAATACATAAAGTAAGTATATAATCAAAAGCTTACAACAAAACACTACATAATAGAAACAATAAAGCATTTGTGTTTTAACACTGATGGATAATTAAACTATATCATTAAAAATTTCAAGATAATAGTTTGATTTTATTATTATTAAGCTTATTGAAAACCAATATCACTACAACTCTCCATCATATTATTCAGCAAATCACTTCATGACCAGTTGATTTCATAGGTGTAATTACAGAAAACTCAATCACTGATCATGCAGATCACATACTAATGATAAGTGGAAGTATTCTCATGAATTTGACCCGTTACCCAACATACCCATTTTACCACATGTGATATCAGCATATACAATAGGAACTAACATGTGAACACAAAATGCAGTGTAGTACCTTCTGATTTGGATATGATGAAGAAGTTATGCCAAGTTCATAGTCATTCTGTTCATTTGTTACTTCAGAAGCAGTTTCTTGACCATATCTCTCTGGTGAAGATGCATTAGTCTCATCTTTGTCATCTCCCTGTATACAAAGAAATAAAACAGAATCATGCAGCAGATATAGGACTCTTTTACAACTGATTGGTTCACTAAGATTCAATGCATTGTTAATGATCCCATAGTACTCACCTTATAACTAATCCACATATACCATCACCATCCATTGAATGATTATCATCCTTAGTTGTGCTTTCTGTATCTTCCTGCAAAATGATCTAAAGAATCAATAGGTGAATAACAAAACAACTAAAAATGCAGATGTTGTTCTAGTTGACATCCATTCATATGATCATTCATAACTAAATTAAACCTTTCACTGATTTAGAATCTGAGAACTTCCAAACCAGAAGCGACTATGAATTTTGAGGATGACAGCTTAAGTTTTCAGAATCAAATCAAGACAATGAAGACCCCTAATAAGAAACAACAATATATATAACAACAATATATAAAAATACATTCAGTAAAGTATATAATCAAAAGCTACATCAAAATTCTGTATAAATATAGCAACAAATCATTTGTGTGTTAAGATTGATGGATAACAAGTATATATCATTAAAATCAAAATTTAAAAGTAACAAACCGAGGGCTTTCATAGTTTGATATACTAAATTACAATAAGTAAATCTTAGTAACCTAGGCCATGGCTTTCATGGTTTCATATACAACGATCAGAAACTACAACCGAATTAGTAAATCATACCAGAAATAATATATGTATGCCTCTTGGAACAAAGAAAAACCTGTAAATCAACGAGCACTTGAAAACAACAAACAGGAGAGAACACGACCAGAGAACTCAATCACTGATCATGCAGATAGATCACACTAGTGAATAAGTGGAAGCATTCTCATGAATTTGATCCGTTACCCAACATGCCCATTTTACCACTTGTGATATCAGCATATACAATAGGAACTAACATGTGAACACAAAAACACAGTGTAGGTACCTTCTGATTTGGAAATGATGAATGTGTAAAATCATCTTCCTTATCATCTGTAAAGAAGTTATCCCAAGTTCATTTGTTACTTCCTCATAGATGCATTAGTCTCATCTTTGTCATCTCCCTGTATACAAAGACATAAAAAAGAATAGTGCTGCGGATACATGACTCTTTTCCAGCTGATTGGTTCACTAAGATTCAATGCATTGTTAATGATCCAATAGTACTCACCTTACAATTAGTCAATATATACCATCACCATCCATTAATGAATCATCATCTGTGGTTGTGCCTTCTGTATCTTCCTGCAAAATGTTCTAAAGAATCAATAATTGAATAACAAAACACCTAAAAATGCAGATGTTGTTCTAGTTGATATCCATTCAAGGATCATTCATAACTAAATTAAACCTTGCATTGATATAGAATCTGAGAACCTTCCAAAACCAAACGACTATGAACTTTGAGGATGATAGCTTAAGTTTTCAGAATCAAATCAAGACAATGACGATTCCTAATAAGAAACAAGAAAATCTTAGTAAGTTAGGCCATTGCTTACACAGTCTCATATACCAACTGTCAGAAACTACAACTAAATTAGTCAATCATACCAGAATAATATGTTTATATATGCCTCTCGGAACAAAGGTTACTGAACCGCCGCAGCTTGAACGTTGAAGTTATCCTATTGGTCCTTGTCGAGTCGACGATCTCCAACATACATACGCTTAAATCAGCCAATCAATGATGCATTTCTGTAGAAGGAAAAACCTGAAAAACAACGAGCACTTGAAAAAACAAACAAGAGAGATCAAGACCAGAGAACAAAGTATTTACCCGATCAAATCTGTTCAAGAGAAAACCCTAATTTGAGGAGATGCTACAGCAAACGTGCATGAAAATCCGATCAAACCCCCCTGAAAAGATACCCCAATTTGATTAAAGCTAAACAACCAACATACTTGTAGATATATGAAGATGAATATACATTTGATCATGTTGTTATGAACTTATGCTAATCACTCAATATAGATATAATATTGAAGTTTAATTACACAAATCGCAAGCCAAATCTCAAAGAAATTGGTGCAAAAATGAACATATGTGATGAAGAAAATCAGCCAAAACAGATAGATCAGAACACATTGTGTGATCAAACAACAATCCATTGATTAATCAGCATCAAACACCACAACAATGAAGTAAATCTAAAGAAAACAAACCCAACTGACCCATTCAATGAAAAAACAACAAATCAATCTAAACTCCGGCACTTCAAAGATCAATGCGACTATATTAAACCAAAATGTCGAAACACCACAACAAAATCAAACATCAGATCCACATTCCCCATCACTCAAATTCCAAATCACTCGAATTAACCCAACAAACCCCACCCAGAAAAATCTAAAATCTCACCAATCACAAAACCTAAAATGTGAATTGAAATCAAGAAAAGAGATTTGCATCAAACCCACAAGAAATTGACCCCGAAAGTGGGAAGATTTGCGATCAAGAAACAGAACCCAGATCAAATCATCAAATTTTGATGATTTTTGTGTGATTTTACAACGATCGATGGTGAATTTGAAATTTGATGAGAGATAGAGATGGGGAAGAGAGGGTTTTACTTTTTATGAAAGGAGAAGACAGAGATTTGGGTGGGTTATATAGGATTTTCTCTAACTCGTTATATTCGATCGCGTGATCTTAACGTCATTAATATTGGACCGTCATCTAACGTAACTATTCCTAGATTTTTTACTCAGTTTTTTTTTATGTTTTGTGTTAAAAATTTATTTAAAAGATATCCTTTTAAACTTTTATTCAAAAAAATATCCTTTAAACATTCATTTCTAAAAAAAATATTTTTTAACATTGACATTTAAAAAATTTTGTATTAAAAAACTTAATATTTCATAAGATTTGTTTTAAAAGAAATTACATTAAAAAAACATTTACCAGCTCAAATGTACATGTAACTGTTAGACGTGTTGAAATAATGAATATGAATATGAATATTATATTGTGACGTAGTAAAACATACCTAGATTTGAAAAATTGAACCTTCATGTATATTGAAGTGAATATGTTGTTTTATAATGATTAGCTAGAATTTAAATTTAATTTTAACAAAAATTAACTCTTATTAAAATTTTTTAATGAACATTTATTTATTTTTAGAAAAAATTTAATTTGATTAACATAATAGTAAATGACATTTATTAACGAAACTATATTTATATACTAATTGGTAACTTTTATTGCATAAGAACACATGTACAAATCCTAAGTGGACAACCCATAAGGACAACATAGAAAAATAATACTTTCTTGAGATTTTGATTATTAGTAAAGATACATAAACATCACTACAACCTCACTATCACGTCAACATTGTAAAAGTATCAATATTGAATTTAGTAATTGGTTAGTACAGAGATATGTGATTGATCATATAAAGTTATAAGCAAAAATTTTCACCACAACTAGTTAGTGTTAAATAGTCATTATTAAAGTGCATTGGTGATTTATGTTAGACTAGGAAATGTTGTCCATGCATTGCGTCAGAGATTTAAGTGTTGTCTACCCAATGTTATTACACTTAAGATGAAACCATAGTAAATAAGCTTTTATAAACATCAATGTACTTTTGGTTCAAAGAATGTTTGTTACAGTAATTGTAATTGGAATGCTATTGGAATTGGAAAAGAAATTGAAAAGAAGTCTAATAAAATTAAATAGTGTGTTTGTTGGTAAGTTTAAGATGAAATTGGAATGTTAAAATATTAAAAAGACACATTTACACCTACTTACTTTTTATACCATCTTCTCCAACCCAACCCTGGAAACCGATCTTCATCTCCCTTCATCACCGATGTGAGTGTGGAGCTCGATTTGTCATCTGAAACTCGACTTCATTATCTCGCCTTCTATAAACCAAAAACTAGAATGATTTTAACCATAATCATGTAAAATACTAAACTTTCAAAAGAACACAAAAGTTTCATGTAGCTAAGCTTCTCTTTTATATAGATATATAATATACGTGTTCAATTACACGCGTGTTAAATTAATGGGTTTAGGATCTTCATTTTTATGACATTAGCCAAACACCCTATAAACGACATTGAACTTGAAACCACGCAAATGGAATCACCGACAATGAATTTAGAATTTATTAGTATGGCCCCGTATACCGACAAATGGAATCACCGACCAAACCTATGCACCTAAATATGATTTTATCCACTCCCAACATTGTTAAAATATCGTATTTTTGTATGCTAATTTACTCTAGATAATAATGTTTTCGTTGAATTTGATTCGCACGGTTTTTCCGTAAAAGATTTTCAGGATGGACGTAATAAATAAAGCAAACCGCTTTTGTGGCTTCCTACAAGTCCTCACCAAATTTCTGGCTACACCTCGGACATCCAGGCCAACCAGTCATGTAATTTTTTATCTTCTTGTAATTTTATTTCATGTAATAAAAGTCTCTTTCTACTTTTGTTATTCTTGTCAAATTGCAAAACATAAACAAATGCATTTTGAGTTATTTACTTCGCTAACTATTCACAATGCCACTGTAGTCTACTACGATAATATCTCAGACGTATACCTAATCGAGAATCCAATATATCACCAACGAACTAAACGTGTCAAATTAGATACACGTTTTGTATGGGAGAAAGTTCGTATAGGTGTGGTTCGGGTCCTTCACGTCCTTGCAGTTTACCAGTATGCTGATATCTTTACTAAAGTACAACCTCGCTATCTTTTTCAACATTTCAAATCTAGTTTGAGCATTCATCCCTCTACAGCTCTAACTACGAGGCTCTATTAGTTAAGGAATCTACTTGGTATGGTTGACCGATTAGTTATTTTAGATAAATATATTGTTTTGTTATGATTTAGTTGTATTATATTTATGTATATTTTCCTTGTGAGTCTCCTAATTAGTTGAGACTTTATCATGTATATATATTCCATTCGATCAATGAAAATCGCCAAAAAAGTTTTACAGAATTATACTATCAATAATTACCTATTTTCAACAATTAGCATCCTGCCCCGATGCTGTTTATTTTGTTGTTCTCAAATAGTATTTAGACTATTTACATTATGAAACTACGGTTATAGATTCTAAATTTAGGACCATATATGTAGTCTCTGTTAGATCATGTCAAGTCTAACAAAAGCTTGGCTTATTTCAGCATGATAAGCTGTATATAATTGATCATGATCAACAACCAACAAAGAGGATTAGAGGAAGAAGTACTGTATTTAAAGGACTTAAACTTTCGATCTCTATTGTAAATTGTACTTTATAGTTTTCTTATATTTTTATTTATAATTTTGTATTAGATATAATCTATGATCTCTATTTAGTCAGAAATAAACTTAACAAAAAAATGAGATCAAAGAAGTTGGTCAAAAAGTGGTTTTGGTTACACAATATTATTCTCTTAGACCATCTACAATCAAACGTCATTTGTCCTCGATGTGAATTGGTAAATACTCAATTGAATTCATTCGTAAACAAATAATCAGGCCTAATTCTAGGGAACTAATTAAGAAAATGATACAATAGAATATTGAATATGACAGCTATACAAAGCATACATTAATGAAGAATAAATCACCGAAATATGTGTGACATATATTTGGTTAATACGCCCCTGAGTTGCAGGAGAGGATCGGAGGCAAAGACTGGACTGAAGTGGTTGAATAGATGTCTTCAGAGTCCTTTTGTGAAGACGTCAGCATATTGTAAATCTCCTGTGACATGGAGGACACGAAGAGCATCGATGCAGACTTTTTTCACGAACAAAATGAATGTCGATCTCGATGAGCTTAGTCCGTTGATGTTGAACCGAGTTTTTTGAGAGATACACAACAGAAACATTGTCATTGAATGTAATCGCATCACGGACCGAGGCATGTAATTCAAGATGAAGGTTCCGTAGCCAACTATTTCAGCTGCTGTGTTGGCGACACCAAGATATTCGACTTCTGCATTGGAGCGAGAAATGGTGGCTTGGCTTTTGGTCACCTCCCCAATCAGAATAGGCAGTGAGTTTCGAAGATTTAGATGGGGTAATAAGCAAGCCATGATCTAGAGTGCCCTTAAGATCTCGTAAATACATTTCAAGAACTGGAAGTGAGGCTCCCTTGGGCCATGCATAAGCATAACAGGCACAACTGCTGAACAGGATAAGGAATGTCGCATCTAGTGAAGGTGAGGTATTATAGGGCACCTGCCATATAGGTACCATCAGCAAGTGGAGCACCGGCCGTAGCACTAAGTTTTGAATCAGTGTCGGCGGGTGTCGGCCGGAGTGGAGTAGGGCTTGCAATTTTGCATGTGAGCTCGTGATAGAATATCAGCCGCATATGCCCCTTAAGAGAGAAATAACCCATCTGTTCTCTTTGTGACCTGGATGCCGAGAAGTGGTATAAATGGCCAAGATCTATCATTGCAAACTCAGATAACAAGAAGAAATAATGTCCTATAATAACCTATCATCAAAAGCTGTAAAAATAATATCATCAACATACAGCAACAAATAAGCCATGTGTGAACCTTTTGTAAACAAAGATGAATGAGTGGTGCGAAAACCACACCGTAAAATAAAAGTTGGCGAACCGGTGATAACACGCACGAGGAGCCTGTTTGAGACCGTAGAGTGACTTCTTAAGGCGACACACATGAGTAGGGAACTTATCATCCACACATCCAGGTGGTTGAAACATATATCTATAGTCTCGTCTAAGTTCCCACGCAAAAAAGCATTTTTGACATCCAATTGATCTATAAGAAATGTCGGATCTAGTGAAGGTGAGGTATTGTAGGGAACCTACCAACTCCTATATAAGGTACCATCAGCAAGTGGAGCACCAGCTGTAGCACTAAGTTTTGAATCAGCATCGACTGGAGTCGAGTTGGGCTTGCAATTTTGCATGTGAGCCCGTGATAGAATATCAGCCGCATATGCCCCTTGAGAGAGAAAAACCCATCTTTTCTCTTTGTGACCTGGATGCCGAGTAAGTGGTATAAATGGCCAAGATCTATCATTGCAACTCAAATGACAAAGAAGTTATAATGTCGTGTAATACCTATCATCAAAAGCTGTGAAAATAATATCATCAACCTACAGCAACAAATAAGCCATGTGTGAACCCTTTTTGTAAACAAAGAGGGATGAGTCAACGACGATAATGCGAAAACCACACCCTAAAATAAAAGCGGTGAACCGGTGATAACACGCACGGGGAGCCTGTTTGAGACTGCAGATAGACTTCTAAAGGCGACACACATGAGTAGGGAACTTATCATCCACAAAACCATGGTTGAAACATATATCTATAGTCTCGTCTAAGTTCCCACGCAAAAAAAATCAGTTTTGACATCCAATTGATGTATAGTTCTGTGAGGTGGCAAGGCTAAGAACAATCCTGATAGTAGTGGGTTTTACTACGGGTCTAAAGGTGTCAAAACAGTCAATGCCAACCTGTTGAGATTTCTCGTTGACAAGTAGACGAGCCTTATAGCGCTGTATAGTGCCATTAGCATGAAATATGTGACGAAAAAGCCACATACATCCGTGTTGGGTGTAGGCTTCAGTGAATTAATTTGGAGCAGTTGGGCTCGACCGGCCCAAGTTCTAATTAGGCCTAGTTTTTAGTTAGATTATTAACTAAACGGATTAACCCTAATTGTAGTCTATATTACATCTCATTGTACTTGGTATTAGGCGTCAAGCTCTTGATTACTGTTAACAACTGGTATCAGAGTATCAGGCTCTTGAAGATTTCATACGAACACGAATTAGGGTTTCTGCTCCGTTTATGGTTACCGGTCAAACCAAGTTTCTCTGCCGCCGCCTTGCTTCTGTCGAATTAGGATTTTCTGCCGTCGTCTGGGTTGTTTGATTGTCTGCTGCATTCAAAACTCATGTGCATCATCAAACTCATTTGCTTTCGGTTTTTTGGAACTGTTCTCGTGAAATAGTGGTCAATAGAATAACACTCAAGTTCAGACAGCCGGCCAATGTTGTGTTTGTCAATATTCTCAGTTCTAACTCGACTGTTGAGCATCTGTGGTTTGGAATAATGGCTGAGGAAGGGAAAACAAGAATAGAGAAATTCGATGCTCATGATTTCGGTTGGTGAAGATGCAAATCGAGGATCTGTTGGTTCTGAAGGATTTGGAAGCCACTTTGTTTGGACAGAAACCGGATAAGACTTCAAATGTTGACTGGGCTCTCTTGACATAAAGGCTGTTTCTGTCATCCGACTCTCGTTGTCAAGAATGTTGTTTTCAATATTCTGAAGGAGAAGATAGCTAAAGGCATTATGGTGTCAAACATGTATGAGAAACCGTCTGCTGCAAATAAAGTCTTTCTGATTAGAGAACTAGTGAACATGAGACTGAAAGGAGGATCTGTTAACACTCATATCAGCAACTTCAACACTGTCATCTCTTGATTATTACCAGTTGATATAAAATTCGATGATGAGGTTCCGGCATTGTTGCTTTTATCTTCTTTACGAGAAAGTTGGTCAGGGACTACAAAGCACTTACGAGAAAGCCCAGGAAAGACATCCAGTGTTGGAACTCTAAAGAAACTAGACACTTCAAAAATCAATGCCCAAACCCGTCCACCACAAAAGAGAAGAAGGAAGTAAATGCAGCTGCTGATGATTCCGATTCTGATACTCTTATTTACTGTGTGGAAAACTCAACCGAGTCATGGATCATGGATTCTGGTGCATCTTTTCATGCTACCTCTAGCACGAAGTTGATGAAGAATCTGCGAACAGGCAACTTTGGTAAAGTTCGTCTTGCAAACACCATACTCTTGATGTCACAGGATTAGGAGATATTGAGTTGAAAACTTCGTTAGGTACCTCGTGGACTTTAAAGGATGTTCCGGTCATCCCTAGCCTGAAGAAGCTAATCTCTATCAGGCACTTGGATGATAAGGGATATGACGTGATGTTCGGTGGGAGACAATGGAGGTAGTAAAGGGGAATCTTGTAATCGCCAGAGGTAAAAAGAAGGGTACTCTTTACATGGCTGAAGTTCCGTGGATAGGGTAAACTCAATGACTAGTGGACCGAGTCAATCCACTCTGTGGTACCAACGACTGGTCACATGAGTGAAAAGAATGAAGATGCTCGTTGCAAAAGGTAAGCTACCAGAACTCAAAAAGTTTATTCTGAATTCTGTGAACCCTGTGTCTTTGGGAAAAGAAAAGTATCTTTTGTGAAGACGGGAAGGCACCAAAAGCTCAGGAATTAGAGCTTGTTCACACTAATGTATTCGACCAACCTCGGTTTCATCTCTGGGAGGAGCTCATTACTATGTCATCTTCATAGACTATTCAACACACAAGTATGGTTTATTTTCTTAAAATAAATTGATGTCTTTTATACTTTAAGAATGGAAAGCTGTTATTGAATTGGAAACTAATTTGAAGGTAAAATGCTTACAGTCGGATAACGGAGGAGAATACACCAGCGCTGAGTTTCTTGATTATTGCGCTGAACACGGTATTCGGATGACAAAGACAGTCCCAGGCACTCCTCAACAAAATGGAGTGGCGGAAAGAAAAAGAACATTAAATGAGATGGCTAGAAGTATGAGACTTAATTGCGGGCTTCCAAAGATGTTCTGGGCTGATGCAGTCAACACTGTTGCTTGTTATCAATCAGGGATTGTCAGTACCGTTGGGATTCAAGATACCAAAAGAAGAATGGAGAGGGGAAGCAGTCAATACGGGCATTTGAAAGTCTTTGGGTGTAGTGCCTATGATCAAGTGAAAGACGGTGACAAACTTAATGCTAAAGCTAAGAAGTACACCTTCATTGGATATGGGTCGGATACTAGGCTACAGGCTTTGGGATTTTGAAAGCAGAAAGGTAGTCAGAAGCAAGCATGCCACATTCAATGAGGCTAAGTATAAAGATAGAATTACAGCAAACTCACAAGTTCAAAAAGAGCAGGTTAAATTTGAAACTGATGCAAATAAACAAACAACACAGCTAGTCATTGAATCATACACTGAAACTGAAGAACCTGAGTTTGAAGATGATGATATGAGTGGAGATGAAGAAGCAGTAGGAGCTTCTGATAGTGGGAGTTTAGAGTCTGATGATGAACAGTCCTCGCAGGATCCCGACCAGTCTTAAAATTGGGTTAGGAGGTCCACCATGTGATGCAAGAATCCAGAAAATAAATACTAAATATTGCAGCTATTGGTAAGTGAATTACCTTTTCCTTTTGTGAAATCAATGCTGACATTGCTGACAGCAAATCTTCTTCTCTTATACTAACGCCATGATCGCCACCAGATTTTTGAATTGGAGGTAACCATCACTAGCAACTAAGCAACTGAAACTTGATAAAAAAAAATGAGGTCAAATAACCTGTGAACAAACAAAATCTGTGTAATCACATATTAGAAATGCCCTTTGGGAACAACATATTGCAGATCAATTTCTAAAAAATAGATAAATTAAATTAACTAAACTAGATCAAATTAATGCCCCAATTACTTCATTACAATTAAACAAAAACCTGGACCTGTCTCAAATTCTCCTCATGTGTTCTCTTGAATCCATAAGCTCATGAGCTTCATGAGTTTCAAACGTCTTTAACATAAGAACTTACGATGAAGTCAAGGGTTCTTTAGAAAAAGTCAACTAAATTAAATACACTTCTGATCACTTTTGACCCATTCAACCAGTTCCATAATATCAGTATATTATATGAAGTTTATTTACTTATCCATTATGCTATAGAAACCCTTCACTAACCTTCCAGGGTTGATAACTGAGCCTTGTGGCCCAACCTAGTCAAAGCACCCGTTAATTAAATTTCTAAAAACAACTATAAGCTACACATGTTACAATACCCAGACTTTAAGTAAGAAAACTAATGGTTTCAATATGTAGACTCTAAAATTGGTTAGCAACTCTCTAAAATATAGACCAAAACTAGTTTCAAGACGTGTAATTCTATCTAAAATATGTCCCCAAAAAACACCTGCAAAATGCCTACATCAGTGCAAGCTGCACCTGTAAATACCTTAAAGCTGGTTTCAAACTCCAAACATGCAAGTGACAGACCAAAAGTAGTTTCTAGTCCTCAATATATGCAAAAAAACAACCGAAAATTGCCTAAGTCAGGCAGGTTACACACAAAATAAAGCTAAACCATGCAAGCAAAAGAACCAGATTACTCTCTAGACTTCAAACTAAATCTTGGGTTTTGACGAAAAGAAATGGAAGCCATTCACAAATAACAGTGAGACGGAAAGCAATACACAAACATGGAATTGACTTTACCACAATATGCAGTCTATAGGTTTGAAAATACCTCTGAAGCACGTTTTCAATAAGAAGTTCTAGACGAGAATGATAGCAGTGACTCAAAGCATTTTCTGCAGCAGTATGATATTTTACATCATATTTGGGCTTGACAAAATGTATGACCCTCCTACAAGAAAATTAGAAGATATCATTTGTTGTGTTGAATAAAGAAACATAAATCTTATTTATGATCAACAATAATGTAAGCTAAAAGTGAAAGCAAATAACCTAAGACACAACCTAAACCTATTAAATCTAATAGCTACCTGGCAGATAAATCATATGCATAATTAGTAACTTTTTTCATCCCTGTTCTGCAGCCACCCTGTGTCAGTAAAAGGTTGCACCAGATCAATGTGGCATCTTTGCAAGTTTTCACAAAAAGTACAAGTAGGAAGGTAGTTTACGAGTGTTGCACATTCTTCAGCAAGATCAGGCCCAGCTGCAACAAGCAAGCCCATGCCAATATATAACAGATGATAGCCGACTCCGGCCAATACATAACAGATGATATCTGCTAATGGAAAAAGTTGGGTGGCACTGTTCATCATGGTTACAAAATGCGCAAACCCCTTTTCATTTGTAACATTATCTACATAAGCAAATGCAATGAAGATATTAAAAAAAACGTTAAAAGTTCAGAAATATCACCATCACAAACTCCAAAAATGCTAATCGAGTGGAATGATGATAGTCTCCTACAACCTCAAATGGTAAACCTGTGAAATAATAATTTCAATAACATTCAGTTATCAATTAAAGTAGAAACAACAGTTTTCAGATATCATAAACAGGTAACCTACAAGGCTCTCCACAAAATGATTCAAAAGAAAGTTTAACAGTTGCCTGCATAACCTGCTAAATTGTGTTCCACTTGGATCATTGAAGATTCTCCCTTTCCCTCTGAGTGAGCAGAACCATTTTCTTTAAACAAAACCTGAAATCTAGTCATATGCCTATGGTAACTTCAATAACATTATTAAAACTATGCAGAAATTGATTTACCTTGAATCTTCAAGTCTGATTTTCATATGTCCCAAATGGGACAATATGCTAAATTGTGTCCCACTTGGATCATTGGGTAACCTAGAAACCAATTAAACAAGTACGAATGCATAGTTGGCAGAATGCAAAAGTGCAAAAGTGCCTCTTTGAATGCAAAAGTGCAAACAGAAGCCAAGCTAGAAATATCAGCCAAAATATACCAACAAAATATATTAGCCTGAGAGTAATGGTTTGTCTCGACAGAATGAAGGCTAATAGCCAATGCATAGACCCCAATAATATCCCATGGGCAATTATGCAATCCAATGTAAACAAAAAGGCAATCCAACGTAAACAAAAACAAAATCCCTGATTTCAAGATCAAATAACTAAGCTATTATGGGCAAGAAGAGAAACAGGAGGACTCAACAAAGCAATAAAACTCATAGCTTTGGTGGTAAGATCCAACACATGGTGCTCAATTGCATTTTAAACAAAATCGACAACATCATTCTCAGCTACTTGTTTATTACAAAACTAAAACTAAGAGAAAAGCCGAGTGAAAACTTATTGGTTCAGGCCCAATTGTATACACACTCAACACACAAAGAAATCTCATTAAGAGAGTGATTTTCTGCTTCTCAACTTTCTGGTTTCATTCATTAACTTAAACACAAATAAATAATCAAAACAAAACTAATACTCCTATAAAGATGGAACCACTATCCCACAACAGAAGAATACTAAGCCCACTAACAACACACATGCAAACATCACGTGTGTATGGCCCAGTCGATTGCTCCAGAGAGGACTGAACTACTTGACTCACATATCCAATTTATCTTCAGGACCCGTACTTGACCCGACGACCCGTACCCATCAAGATTAATCCAACAAAACTCCCGTCATTAATAAATGCAAGTAGCCCAACTGCCGTCATTAATTAAATGCAAGTCCCAACTGTTTATTTTAATGCCATAATACCCCTACATAATTTTTCTTTTGAAAACAGTGTAGTATTGTTAAGATGGTATAACTCTTGTAATTGTATTTGACTACTTATAAAAAAAATTTATGAACAAAAAAGTGGTTTTGGGTTTGCTTAGTCTGACCTGTACCAAAACTTGCCTAAAAGGAAACAAGAAAATATACAATAAATACATGCAGTAAAGTATATAATCAAAAGCTTACAACAAATTCTGCATAAATGAAACAATAAAGCATTGTGTTTTTAACACTGATGGATGAATAAAATATATCATAAAAATTTAGAGATAATAGTCTGATTATTATTATTATTAGCTTACTGAAAATCACTGCAACTCACTTCTTGACCAGTTGATTTCGTAGGTGTAATCACAGAAAACTCAATCATTGATCACGCAGACCATATACTAACGAATAAGTGGAAGCATTCTCATGAATTTGACCCGTTACCCAACATGCCCATTTACCACATGTGACATCAAGCATATACAATAGGAACTAACATGTGAACACAAAATACAGTGTAGGTACCTTCTGATTTGGATATGATGAATGTATATTGTCATCTTCCTTATCATCTGTGAAAAAAAGTTATCCCAAGTTCATAGTCATTCTGTTTATTTGTTACTTCGGAAGCAGTTTCTTGACCATATCTCTCGGTGAAGATTGCTTGATAGGCTACTCATAGATGCATTAGTCTCATCTTTGTCATCTCCCTGTATACAAAGACATAAAACAGAATTGTGCAGCACATATAGGACTCTTTTGCAACTGATTGGTTCACTAAACTTC
The DNA here is from genome assembly GCA_025506505.1 of Flaveria sonorensis. Taxonomy (NCBI): domain Eukaryota; kingdom Viridiplantae; phylum Streptophyta; class Magnoliopsida; order Asterales; family Asteraceae; genus Flaveria; species Flaveria sonorensis. The sequence continues at coordinate 62,832 of JACCIY010000251.1, forward strand.
ACGCATTGTTAATGATCCCATCCAGTACTCACCTTATAATTAATCCACATATAAGATCACCATCCATTGAATGATATTCATCCTTAGTTGTGCCTTCTGTATCTTCCTGCAAAATTTTCTAAAGAATCAATAGGTGAATAACAAAACACTAAAAATGCAAATGTTGTTCTAGTTGATATCCATTCAAGTGATCATTCATAACTAAATTAAACCTTGCACTAATATCAAATCTGAGAACCTTCCAAAATCATAAGCGACTATGAATTTTGAGGATGATAGCTTAAGTTTTCAGAATCATAATAATCAAGACAATGAAGATCCCTAATAAGAAACAAGAAATATATAACAAATACAATGAGTAAAGCATCTGTGCCTTAAGACCTATGGATAAATAAAGTATATCATAAAAATTAAATTTTAAAGTTAACAACAAAGGGCTTTCATAGTTTGATATACCAGATTAACAAACAAGTAAATCTTAGCAACTTAGGCCAACTGTCAGAAACTACAACTATATTAGTAAATCATACCAGAATAATGTATGGATGCCTCTCGGAACAAAGGTTACTGAACCGCCGTCCGACCACCAGCGTGAACGTTGCGAAGGAATATCAGAGGTATTTACCCGATCAAATCTGGTCGTTGTGGAGTCGACGATCTCCAACATACATACGCTAAAAATCAGCCGATCAAAGATGCATTCTGTAGAAGGAAAAACCTGCAAAACCAAGGAGCACTTGAAAAAACAAACAAGAGAGATCAACCAGAGAACAGAGGTATTTACCCGATCAATCTGTTCAAGAGAAAACCCTAATTAATTTGAGGAGATGCTACAGCAAAACATGAGTGAAAATGCGATCAAAACCCCATTTAAAGTATCTTTAACGATCGATATGATGGTGAATTTGAAATTTGATGAGAGATAGAGGTGGGGAAGAGAGGGTTTTGGTTAAAGGAGAAGACAGAGATTTGGGTGTGTTTTATAGGATTTTTCTATAACGTAATAAATCTTCGCGTGATTTTAGTTAACATCATTAATATTGAACCGTTATCTAACGTAACTTTCCATATATTCACTCGGTATTTTATCATGTTTTATGCTAGAATTTTATTAATAAATTATTTATTTTTAGGGGTGTTGAATCAAAATTTCGGATATCCGAATTTCGGATTAGAAATCACTATCCGTATCTGTATCCAAAATTGGATACGGATACGGATGATTCGGATATCCGAAATTCATTTTTGATTTTTTTATATTATAATTTTTACAATAATTAGACATGTACTATAATATATAAAAATTATACAAAAAAACAACTCATATCATAAAAGTCCCAATATACACTAAAAAATCTCAAACCTAAACTAAAAATATGTTTAAATTTAAAAAAATAGAAAATATATTTTTAGTTTTCGGATATCCAATTATCCGAAACTTTTAAAAATCACTATCCGAATAATCCGGATTTTCGAATTTTCATATCAGATTCTCGGATTCGGATATTTATGAACACCCCAATTTATTTTCACAGACTAATCTAAAAACCAATGTATGTGTTGTAGAACTTTTGTGGTCTCAAACAAAGAGCAAACATAAATAAACCAATACGAACCCATATTCGAATTTAAACAAACCTGAAACTTGATGAATTCTGAAACTTGAATGTAATCTTCAAATAACCAAACTTGGATCAATATCTGAATCGTAATACACTCAGATAAATCTATTTGTGGGTTACACTCGCAATGATTTATCGAATTAGACAGAGAATTAGAGATGAATTCGGATCAACTCTTGTAACCGTGATGGCATCCCTGTTCTTGAGCGAGAGAACCACCAAAACTATAAGCCCTCTGTTCTTTTTCTAACCGAGAGAAAATAACCCTTTTTGGGTGTCCTTTTTGGTTTTTATCTTTGATCGAGGAGAAAAAAAAACATTACAGTTATCCCTCTGTTCTTTTATTTCCTTGTTTGTTTTATCCAAAGATAAGGAGACTTTCAAATCCTTATCCTAACGTGAGTTCTTTTTCTTGCTTGCTTTTGTAATTTATGGTCAATGACCCAAATCAACAATTAATATGGCTGCTTGTTTAAGAAGCTAAACGAATTATTTAAAAGCCGAAGCTCAATATTAAATAATTAAGTCCAAGTAATTTATGAATAAAATTGGCCCACTTTATACTATTAAAACTAATAATATAATTAAAACCCAAATAACACTTAGAATTAAATCAAGTTTGCACTCCCGCGAAGCCTAACTCGTTTAATCTTTAAAGTTATTTTATTGATCAACAAGCCACCCAATACATTAAAATATGCTTGATAACACTAAAATTACCAACATGTGTTGAGTGAAAATTATATATTAATATTTAGCAATTAATACTTTGAAATTATAAATAGGTTTTCGAAACAAGAAAGAAATGATTGAAAATTACGTATAGTTAACTACTTTAAATAATAAATAATGATCATATTTTTTTAACTTTCGTATTTAAAAAAAAAAATTAACATTCAATATGTTTTTAAAAAATTTTTTAAACAACACAGTTAAAAGATTTTGTATTAAAAAACTTAATATTTCATAAGATTTGTTTTAAAAAGATTACGTTTTTAATAAAAAGAAAACATGGTTTAATTTGTACTTTTAAATCATTGAGGTCTGTTTTCGATACTCACATCTTTTTTTTTTCTTTTCAATTTCCCCACTAGACATTGCATATGTTTTTTCCCTCCATTGTATTTTCTTCTTTCCCTCCATTTATGTAATATTAAATTTCATAATTCATAATAGTTAACTTTTTTTGTTGTATTACAAAGAAAATTCAATTTGATGTGGTCTTTTAGATAGTTATCAACTGTAATATATAATATATATTTTCTATAATAAAGTTTAAGTTTCATTGTGAAAAAATAATGTATATTTAAGACTACAATGAACGTGTGAGTTACTGAATTTTCGTTAAAATACCAAGTTCTTAGCTGTAATTGAATGGGTATTTGCGTGGCTCCCTTTGAATGGTTGCGTGTTTACCAATTCATTATCTTATCTCTTTCTCTCATTCTAGTTGCTTTTTCCATCTTTTCCGGTCAGGCATAACCCGACTACTTGAATAACGGGAGGCTTTGGCGAAGGATTCAGTCAACGATTTCTCACGCTGGTGTGCCAGTTTCACAATTCACACCATTAGAATAAGTTCGGCCGTAGTTCATTTGAGCTGCTTCCCTACACTTGTGCACCTGTTTCACACCCACTAGAATACCTAATAAATATACTATATATGTATAAAATTATATATGCATATTCCTTTGAATTTCAAATTTTGAATCGAATCCAAGTTACACATTTGAAATTTGATATTATGTAACGCCCCGAATTTTTTGAACGAAGGTTGAGTTCTCGCGCGAGTCATGAAGTTCTCACGTGGAGGACAGTTCTCGCGCGAGAACAGCTGCGAGGAGAGAGAGTGACACTATAAATAGCCCAGACACTTAATCTTCTCCACTTCATGCAAAAGTCTGCTCTTGTGCTTGAGAAGAGAGAAGTTGGTGCTAGGTGGTGTCTAAGGTATGTATTCGTCGATATTCGATGTATTTATGCATGTATGAACCGTATGTAATGATATTGCGCATGATTGTAGCTTCTGCTCGCACGAACTCTCGGTTTAAGTGTTGTTCGTGTGTGCAAAGATATCATAAGGTGAGTTCTAGATCATTCTTTTACGTGTTTTTCCATGTTTTTCGGGCTAATATGCATACCTTAATGAATGTTTTGATATAGTATGATGATATAAACTGTTAAGAACGTTTTGAGTGTTAAAGTGGTTAAAGAAGCGATAACTTGTGGATAAAGTTTTATGCCAAAAAGTTATCATGCGAAGAGCGAGTTCTCGCTGAATAGTAGGTTTTGGCGGCAAACGGTTACTTTTCAAAAGTACTCGCGCGACTGATGATGTTCTCCCGCGAAAAATGAGTTTTCGCGCGAAGGGTGGAGTTTCTCGCGCGAATGTCGATGTTTCTTGCGCGAACCTTGGACTGTTACGTGTAATGTTACCCCCGTAAAACGTGCGTTATGATGGCCTAATGATGAACTTGATGCTAAAGAATTAAAGTACGTATATATATATATATGTATGTGGATCTTATATGCCCAAGACACATACAAGATTGATGTGATTAGTACGTTATGATCCAAGTCGGGTCATACCCAATAACAAGCTAGGCAAACACCGATAAATATTTATTTGTTGATATGATCAAGCAAATAAATATTGACACCAATTTAAAAATGGTTTTCTGAATTATTGCATTTGAGATAGAACAAATTATATGGATATTTTGTTCATGAGATATCATTTGTAATGTTATTTAAATAAGTTAAATAACATCAAATAAAAGAGTGTTTAAGTTATAAAATTAAAATGGGTTTAATTATATAACTTAATTAGTTATTACAATGAATTAAAAAGGAGTTTCAAATGGGAGGGAACCTATTTTTGAACCCAATTTCGACCGCCCCTTGGTGGTTGGCCTTGGGATTCCTTTGTGTTGTTTTATGCAAGACATTAACTTGTTCAATTAACACACTCAACTCTCTCTCTCTCATACATGCAGATACTTCCATTCTCTCTTCTTTCTCCTAGCAATTTTTGGATCTAAGAGGGTTTTCTTGAAGAAGTTTTGGTGTCAAGACTTCCTAACAAGTTGGGTATTTGCAAGAGCTTGTGGTATACAAGCTTGAGGTTTTCTCCTTGAAGACTACACGTTCAAGAGCATCATCTTCTTCTTTTCATCCATCTCGTATTGCCTTGTTCTTGAAAGGTAATATTCAAGAACATCCTATGGTTGTTTTCTTTGATAGCATTTCTTTTCACATATATATATGATCCTTGTTCTTGGGTTTGTTTCTTGAACATATAAATGTTTATTTTCAGAATCTAAAACAAGTTTTAACTCCCTAATATCCGCTGCGTTTTGTTGTTTAAATGGTTAAACATCTTTGTTTAAACTTGTAAGAACCCAACAATGGCATCTAGAGCCCGGTTATGTGGAAAACTTGCTTCAAAGTCCAAAAAAAGTTAGTTTTGTTGGACTTTTTCAACCCATTAGGGGCTGTTTTGTTGTGGATGAATGAATCCCTTATCTTTCAAAGTTTTCCTCTTACATGTTTTAGAATAAACCTTGAAAGATTAACATCAAGTGGTTGATTGTTTTGTTTGGACTAAACCCTAAAGTTTGGGTTTATGTTGGCCGAAACTTTAAGGGTTAAAAGGGAGTTTATAGTTGTTCTTGGATGTTGTATTTGATACATATTTTGGTGCATAACATAGCCTTGACTTCATGTGCTTTGGATTTGGATGAATGTGTTTTGTCATGTTTTGTTTTATTCAAGAAAGGATTGTAATAATAATTTTGGTTTTGTATCTTTTGGGTTGTAATTTATTTATTCATTGTTATGTAATAAATAGATTAGTGCATTTCTTTTATTAAAAAAATTGTATTAGGATATGATTTTGTAAAGAAGATGCACAAGTTGGAGACTCAAAGGAAGGCACAAAGGAAGGGCATAAAGAACATGGACACTTGAAGCCTTTTAGATGCGGTTTCAAGTGGGAGTTCACGACTCTTTGATGTGTTGTTATTAACCCTTAGGAAGACCAAATGACAGCACTTGTGATGAAAACAAGTGTGTCACCTTAGTGGCTATGGTTATGCACTTATGATTGAATGGTTGTGCTTGTTTGGTTGTTTGTTTTATGTTGATGTTTGATATATGGATATGCATAACAAACAAATTTATAAACATAACAAGCTGAATAAATGGTTCTTTATCATTAAGTGGTTATAAAAGGTTATTAAAAGGATTAATGTTTTAAATAAAAAAGGGTTTTATTAAAAGAACCATAGGGTACCATGTATTTGAAAGCATGCCAATACAAGGTACATAGAGTTTTCTAAACTAGAATTATGAAAACTAAAATGTCTTTTGAAACAATTTAACACCGTCCTTTTACACAACACTTGAGTCACTTGAAAACTCTTAATGGGATAAAGGTCACCTAACCATTTTGAGGGAACTTGTGATTTGAGGTGGGAATGCCATATTTGTGGGATAAAGATCACCTAACCACTTATATTGGTAAACTCACATGTGTGTGTAAGTAGGGTAACTTGATTTGCAAACCATGTTAAATGGATCACCTAAAATGTGGTTTACAAAAGGTGTTGATGGGATTAACATGCCGACTATACATATGATGTTTAAGTCGATCCCATACCTCTAGAAGTTGCAAAGGTTGCAATTGTCAAACGTTGACTACTTGTTAATTTAAATAATGGGATAAAGGTCACCTAACCACTATTTAAATGTAACGTTGGATTCTAGAATTTTATTTTTGTGTATAACACATAAAGGTATTTAAATTAAAT
>JACCIY010001564.1:0-65594 GCA_025506505.1 Flaveria sonorensis
TATAAAAAGATTGCTAGAACTTTAATAGTATTTTACATGTTTGATATGTTATGGTAGTAGGCATGTTACCAATTACTTCTTTGTTGTTTACCTAAACTAAGTTGACAAACATGTTTTGAATGATAACTTTAGCTATTAATATCGTAATGATACTATGTTATGGTATTGTTGAATTTTAGACTATAAAGACCCACTCTCATGTTAGTGTTTAACTTAAGTAAATGCATGAATGCTACTTGTGGTATGCATATTTTATGGATTTGATTGTTTTTCAGGAGTTGCATGTGATTATACATTATTATTTGCTAAACTAGACGTGTTTAACCTTGTCATAACAGACATAAATAAGCATTGAATTCACGCAACATGACAATTTATCTTACATTTCGGTATGAGAAACAATAGTTGTCAAGAGAACATAGGTTCACTGTAAAATTGAGCGACAAAGATTATCACATTAAATTCAACTCAAGCCTTCTTAGTCCTGCGGCGCAAATTGACATCAAATATGGTCGATCAAGGTCGTCTCTAAAACATGTGACACCCTATGCCTGTGGGAGACATATATGATTTTATGTTAAAAGTTCTTTTTTCATTATTCAAAATGAGATAAAAGAAACTAGTTCCTTAATATCATCATGAAGAAGCTACCTTAATATCATCATAAATAATTACAGGCACACACCATTGTATCACCTCCAACTATTGACATCATCTACCTTCTCTACAACTAAAACAACTAATCGATTCATCGAAGTCAATATATTGAAACCCACCTAGTTTAAAAAAAACAATTGTTAAATTTATGTTTCGGATACTAATCGAATTATGATTTTTTTATTTGGTTTTTTCAAACACCACAACTCTTCCAGTTCCAGAAAATGTAAAATATTTTGGTGGAATTTAAACACTATTACATACAAATATTTCAAACTATCTTTCCTACGAAAATTTAACTGTCAAATAACCAATCAAACGAGTTTTATTTTCCAATAGGAAAGTATTCAAAAACACGCTCCTACAAAGTACACTCTATACTTTATATATATTTAAACAAAGAAAACTATCAAATAAAAAAAAAACACATAGTAACAGCTTGCAAAGATATATTTCCGAAGTTGATTGGTGATGCACAGGTCGACTGTATTCGGAAATCGTAAATGACTTAAATTATTAATTCCAATTTAAAACAAACAGATAAGTATCAGATTTTCCAAAAAGAACCTTTGCAAATTATAGAAGGTTTTTCTCAAGTTTGCAAAATTATTATTTTTTTCTCAACATCATTTTAGAAGGTGTTGAACCTTTAGATTTCAATTTATTTTTTAGGATAATTCAATAGGCCTCAAAGATTTGGTACTCGAGACATCAGTAAGAGAGGAGAGAGTCCATTTTTCTCATTTTTGAAATATTAACGATCTATCTTTAGTCCTGCTTCATGTACAAATTAGATTCTTACTAGTTTTAAGCCTCCCGCGTTGCGGTAAGGGCGTAAAACCGTGACAAGTAGCAACAATGTCACACCACTATCTTTCTCTATAATATATATATATATAAAGTGATGATGAGAAACTAAACATAAAAAACTAAAAGTTAAGTTGCCAAAGAAAAAAAATACTATTCATTTCTCATAAATAGATTATTTAATATAAACTAAATACTAATTATAATATACATTACAAATACTAATTCTAAATATGAAAAATACACTTTATTAAATATAAATAATTACAACACTAAATAAAAAATAAAACTATGTAAGAAAAGAAATAGAAAGGGCTGCAAACGAACCGAACGAACACGAACAAGGCTTTGTTCGTGTTTGTTCGTTAAGAAATACTTGTTCATGAACTGTTTACGAACATTTACCGAACGAGATTCTTTGTTCGTATTCAATCATTAAGAAAATGACATGTTCATGAACTGTTCACGAACACTTACCGAACTTAAATGAACACAATCATAAGCAAACAAACAAACAACTGTTCCTCGAACATAACGAACACAAAAAACTCATGAACACAAACGAATACAAATTTTATAGATTTATTTTTGAATAAAATTTATATATATTACAAACTTATACAAAATCATCAAAAATAACAGTACTTAACATAATATAAAAAAATACTTGATATAATAGTCATAAAAATACTGACACAAAAATTAAGAATATAACGAACACATTAACGTACATAAACGAACACATTGTCGACGTTCACGAACGGACTTAACGAACATAAACGAACACAATATCGAACGTTCAAGAACATAAATGAACGAACACGGCTCGTGTTCATGTAAACGAATGAAATTTTCTTTTTCGTATTCGTTCATTTACTAACTGAACGAAATAAACGAACTTCCCCGCGAACGGTTCACGGGGACTATTCGCTAAACGTTCAGTTCGTTTGCAGCCGTAATAGAATGCAAATTAATCACTCATCCCCGACATTTGGTTATTTATCGTTTACGAGCTAACACCGTACTTAACAACGGTTCACGCAAATGATCATGTGGCTCTAATATAAACCACATATCATTTTGTCTTTGTTTTTACGTCACATTAACCGCCTTTTGATCGTGTCTTTACCTTTTTTTTTTCATTTTTCATTCATAACTTCTCTCCTCGTATACGGTTTTTACTCTTAGGTTTCTTTGATGTAACAACTAAATCATAAATGAATTTGAGCAATTCTTCTTTGTCACATTGATGAGGTTGTTACAGGTAGAGAGATGTACAAACCGGTAGGGCCAAACCGGTTCGGTTTCAAACCGGTCCGGTTTGAACCGGTTTTTTCTCAACCTGTTCGGTTCCTAAACCGTTTCAAGCCTAGAAATCTCAAACCTATGAAACTGGTCCGGGCCGGTTTGAAACCGTTCGGTCCCAAACCGTTCGGGTTTTTTTTTGTTTTTTTTTAATCCAAAGTATTAAATAAATACATTTAGGGTAAATATGATACATTTAGGGTAAATACAAAGTAACTCATTTATTATACATGAAAAATTAAAATATGATTATTTATTTTTATTTATAAATATTAAAACATAAAACATTACAAAAAGCTTAAAATTAAATTTATTCATAATTTAACTCTTAAAATCAAAGATTACATAAAATATAAAATAAAGATACTATTCCAAATATATAACAATTCAAACGACGTAAAATTTTAAAAACTAAACATTTAAGCTAGTCGTTCTTCTTCGTTCGTTACATATTTGAATATTTTATTCTTCGCCACCAGAACCCGAGCTATTACGAAGGTACTCATCATATGTCGCTTCATCATCGGTCCTTCCGTGGTCAATCCACCATCTACTTCGTCTTCTTCATATATTTCGGCTTCATATTCCAATTCTCCTTCAAGTGAGCATTTGTCTTGTATTCTTTCAGCTCCATCCAAATAATCCTTCAAGCAAATACACATTTCAACTGCTTTGGGAGTGAGTCGGGTTCTTCGTATTGATATAATCCTGCCACTAACAAAAAAAGCAGATTCCGAAACTACCGTGGAAGCTTTGACGGTTAGTAAATCTCGGGCCATGGTGGATAGGTGGGAAATTGATATTCCTTACCTTTTCCACCAAGCCAACAAGTCAAAATTTTTAAAATCTTGTAAAGTCATGGTGGATAAAAAGTTTGTTCCACTATACCTCCCCGAGTTCACTACTCGAAGTGTTACCACGTTGACGTTTATTACATCCATGTTTCTCATTTAGAGAGTCCCATGATTATTTAATTGGATCACTTGAACCTTCGTCATGTGCTGCATGCCTCATAGAACATGTATGTTTGATGTTTCATCATATTTTGCTAAATAAACATCAAACATTTGGCCTAAATGTGCGTTTAAATTAGCTTTTACACTTTGACCATAATATGGGTTTTCTTCTTCTAATCCAAATTAAAGTAATTTTATCAAGTACAGTTCAACCCCCGACGTATTTAATCGATTTTAAGGCAACGGCACATGTAATAACCGGAGACACTTCTTTAAAATATTATTTAAGTTTTTATTTTATTGGTTGTATCATATCCGAATAAGGTCTACCCCTAAATGACAACTCATTTAATTTTGAAGTCATTAAATAATTTGGTGAAATACTAATGGACTCGTTGATAATAAACTCCAGACAGACAAGTAGTTTGGTTTAAAACATTAAGCATTTTGATTATTTCTTTCAATAATAGCCCAACCGATTGATGGTAAGTCGAAGCCTTTTCACGACTCACCAAAGTATTGTGAAAGGCTATTAAACTTTCTTTTTACTCATAGTCTTTTCAAATATGTTACAAGTCGAATTTCATCTTGTAGGTACGTCCCAATTCGAACCTAAACATTTGGAATTTGCGTCTTTACAAAACTTGCGATACCTACTATATCTTTGTTACTGCTAAAAATGTCACGTAACATTCTTTTAAAACTATCTTTTACTGTTTTTATAGTTTTTAAACCGTCTTGAACGGCTAAGTTTATGATGTGCACAACACATTGACTATAAAAAACACACTGTCACAAATTGATTTATATTTTAATTTTAGATGTTCTATCGCAAGCGTATTATTTGACGCGTTATCAAAAGATATTGACAAGATTTTGTTTTCCAGTTTATATGTTTTAATAACTTTTTTCAATAAGATAAAATATTTGACCAGTGTGAGGATAATCAAACAATTCAAACGCAATCATACTTTCATCATTTGCCACGAATCAGGTTCAACCCAATGAGCGATGACACAAATGTTTTGAGTCCGTGAACCGTGAGAGGGGCCAAACGTCACTAGTTAGTTAACATCGGTTTATAAATTTTCAAAATAGATATTAATTCATTTTTAGCTTTTTTCCATATTTTTAAGCAATCTCTTCAAAGTGTAGCACGACTTACAGTGTGTATCGTGGTTGGAGAGTTCGTTGAATTAGTCGAGTCAACCGTTCATTGTCGAAATGTTTGAATGACAAGCTTTCTTGAATTACAAAATGCGCCATTTGCTCGCAAACACATCAACGTCATAAGCCCAAACATTCCATTCGCTTGTCATCGAAACTTGACCTCGAGACGTTTCACCTTTCAAAGCCTTACAATATTTTATTCGCAATGCGGTTTTTAAAGTTGTATTTGCATCTTTTTTGAAAAACTTATGACAAACTTGCAACGAGCTTTGTTTGGACCATTAGTCATTTGACATAAATTGTAATTCCACCATATTTCGGGGTTCCTATTCGTAGGAAGGATTGTTACCACCGCGTTGCTTGAAGACGCATCACAACCAACGGATGATTGAGCACTTGATGAAGCCATTTTGAAATAAATGAGATTGAGAGTTTTTTTTTTGAATTGAACGAGAGAATTGAGCGTTTTTTAGAATGAGAGCGTTTTAAATTGTTGTGCTTCAATCAAATATCCAATGCATATTTATACTAGCTTAATGGGGTATAATGGTAATAAACACAAAAAAGGTCAATAACAGCTATATAGCCGTTATATATAGCTAGTTTTCGAAAACCGTTTGGTGAACCGGTTTGTGACCCGGTTTGGGAACCGGTTTGGGACCGTTTGAGAACCGTTTGAAACCGGGCCAGTTTGAAACCGTTTTCAACATACGCACCCTCGAACCGATAGGGGAACCAGTGGTTTGGACCGGGCCTGGACCGTTTGGGCCCGAAACCAGTTTTGTTTTTTTTGGCCGAATCGGTTCCCGAACCGGTTTTTTTGGCCATTCTACTTGCGGGGTATTTAATCTTCTTTCGATCTTGGCGACTCTTCATTTTACTCATCATTGGCGTTGAGATTAATGAAACGTAATCCCTTTCGAAACCTTGGTGTTGAGTTGGCGGTCTTCGCTCGTTTTAAGATAAGTCACCAACTCCGCACCCATAGGTTTTTGGCCAGCCATTTAGGATGGCTTTTAACAATTTCTCGTGACACAAGATGAATAATCTCTGGTTCATTAAGCTTTCTAAACTTTTTTGTGCTTCCTTCATTATGTCTTAATTCGTTTATTGGTGGAAGTTGTTTTATATTTCAGTAGACTTTATAACCTTATTGTTTTATATCCTTCTACTTTATGTTCATTTGATGAATTGTAGGCCTACAACCCTCTACTTATGATCAAAATGCTCAAAGACCTGCTTCCAAAAAGAATTCGCGGTCTGTTGATTTCTTGTGCTAGAGTCTTTCGATATGCTTATCAATGCCTTCGCTAAGGCTATTTCTTCTCTCTCAGACCATGGCTTTGTCGTCCTCTTCGTAGCATACTTCTTTGTTTGCGTAGGCGCTCAGGGGCGGCCCTGAATGGAGCCGGGTGGGCGACCGCCCCGGCTCGATCTCCTTATGAGCCCGGATTTTTAAAAATTTATATATTATATATTATATATGTATGTATTTTTTTAATAAAAAAACTATATCTATTAATTAATCCATTAACAAACCTAATAACATTATGATTATTTTAGCTCATTAAACTTTAACTAATAGCCATTAACATTTTAAATAATTTAGCCCAATGAATACTCAAGAGATTAGCGATGATAGCTATTTGAAAACGACGTGTCGGAGAACATGAATTATGAAGACTTGATTGAGAACTTTGCTTCCATAAACCTAGCACAGCCTCCCGTTTAGCTTAAATAAGTAAATTAAATCATTTTGCTATAATACTTTTGTTTTGTTTTTTGTCATAAAAACTATCATCGTATTATAATTTTTTATATACATTTATTCGTTTAGATTTTTTATATGTCGTAATATAGGGGCCCATTTTTGTTCTCGTCCCGGGCCCAAATTCATTTGAAAATCTCGGGACCTTCGTTCACCGCTACAAGTTTTAAAAAAAGTATACAATCTGAGATAGTTGAGTGTGAAAAAAAAAAACACTTGTTAAACTCAAAAAACAAAGAGAAAGTTGTAGGCAAATTCTTCAGTGTCATGCGAAACATTATATAATAAATTAAAAAACAACTTAAAAGCTATGGTATATTTTAATTTTTCATTCTTTGAGCACTAGACTTTTGATTTCCATTCCTTGTCACAAATTTTAACTCTTCGTTCTTTGAGCGCTAGATATTTTCAGATTTCCTGATTTCCATTCTTTGTCACAATTTTAACTCTTCGTTCTTTGAGCACTAGACTTTTGATTTTCATTCTTTGTCGCCAAAGTATTTTTTTTTTTTCCATTTTCACCTCTCATACTATATATAATCATGTTTTTAACTAATTTTATTTTTCATTAATTTCATTTTTGTTTAATAACTTCGTTCATTAATTTCCTTTAAGACAAAATGCGTTGTTGTGTTTAGCTCTTTTTCCTCGACGTTCCGATATAACTTTTTTTGTATCGTAGGCCACAGGAGTGCCATGTTGCGGTTTTTGTAATAAACCTAACTGATTATGAGCGAAAATATTGTTGCTGACAATTGTATAACAGAACCGGTTTAGACATTCACTTTTATGCTTTTTGAAATCCAAACCAACATCAACCACACACAGTGTAGCACAGGAAAAAATAATGTTGTTATAGCGAGGATAAAAACTAGTCGTTAGAAATGACCAAATGGAAGATGCTAGTCATGCAAATGAACAACATACCGATAATAACGGTATTGAATGCAGATGCATGATTCGCCATTGAATTTTGATCCTGATTTAGAGACGTTGATCATAACATTCGCTTATTTTTTCTTCAATTCGTTTCTCCAAAAACTCAAAGGAACAATTCTTGTCACTGGCCGTGATAGATCGCACCAAATCAACTCGTATGTAACATTTTTACCCCCATCAATCCTACATTTTTTCTCACAACCTGCATCGAATCGTTGAGTTCTTCCTTATTTGTGCAATAATTATGTTAATATGGCTCTTATCGCCTCATGATCTTGTACCCATTTTGTGAATTTGAGCTTTTGTATGCTAAATTTATTTTAGGGTTTGTGATCATGGGAGAAATTGACACAGTATAATTGATATTAATCTATTAAACGCATAGTGTTTGGATATTTGGGATAAATTATAAATATCTGCAATGTCCCACCTAGTGGAATCATAGTTGATGAGCCCATCGAATATGGATGATGTATATCATGTATTGATGTTTCAACTCTCACGTCTCATGTTTGATTAGGTCACAATTCTTCAGGGGTCCACTTCCATTAGTGTCAAGTTCTAAGAATTGATGTGTGCATGACATATGCCAAAAGTGAAAGGTAGTTTTAGAAAGGAGAATAAGTTTTGTGTTGTATTTTCCAAATTGACACTTTGATTTAAAGGTTGCATAACTAGGTGACCCAAATGTTAAACCCCCCCCATTTTTCGATTTGGTTGCATTTATGTTAATTTCTACCAAATGTTTGTCGTGAAGTGGTAAAATGACATGAATGCTAAACCTTTGGGAGATTAGGAATCAAATTTTGAAGTGTGATCGAAAGATGTAGAACTTGTCAAGATGAGAAATATGTGTGAAAGGTACACTTTTGCTATAATTAACGAGTCGGGTGTAGCAAGTTATGACCATGATTTTGACTAGAACGGACATAAATGAAACCAGTTTGATAACCTTCATAATACTGTGTCTGTGTTTGGGTTTTATATATTTAAAAGCAGTTATCATCGTTATTTCCTTTTAGGGGTTGCTGTCTTAATTTATTTGTTAGATCTTTTGAAGTTTGTGGTTTATTTAAGGTTAACAGTCACCTACTGTTCTTTGGGTCCTTGGTGTCTATTATGTGACATTGACAGCCTAATAGTTATTTCAAATCAGACACTGTACAACCATATGGAAACTCTAGATATTGTTCTTTTCACTGAAAAGCCAAATTAATTGCTGATTTTAGTTGTTAATTTTTATTCATTTCATATACAGATAAATCATATCTGTTAGAAGACCATAGGTAGTTAACATTTTTTGAGGTTGAAGGAGCTAAATTTAACCTTGTATCACCTCTTTGATTTGGCTCTAGCCTAGCTGGCTGGCTTACACAGCCAATTTGTATTCAAACATCAAGACATTGATTTTCAAAGTAGCAAATTATTTTCTATAGTTTTAGAAGAAAGATATAAGATACACTAGGAGAAAATCTAAATAATTGAAGGGTATTGTAACACCTGTGAAATTTTCATATTATTTTTGTCAATTAAATAATCATGGTTATGTTTCAAGCGTGATTTCATGACTAAATTTTAGATAAAACTTAATGTCTAAGCCTTGCGATACGACTTAATAATTAAGTTACGGATAAAACTTAACAATTAAGTATTGGATAAAACTTAATGACTAAGTTTTAGATAAAATTAGGATGAAACTTAACGGCTAAGTTTTGGATAAAGCTTAATAGCTAAAACTTGGATAAAATATAAAACTTAATGGCTAAGTTTTAAATAAATATAAAACTTAATTGCTAAGTTTTGGACTTAATAGTTAAGTTTGGATAAAACTTAATAAGTAAGAAATACTTAATGTAAGAAATATCCATGTATAAATAGATGCCTCTTGCTTCATTTCATTTCATAACCTTTTGATTGTCTTCCCTACTTTCACACACGAAACTCTCTACTACCTTTTAAACACCATAAAGATAACTCGAGATTAGAAAACCGGTGTATATGCTCTAGACAATAAGTATAGAAGTTCTGATTTAATCAATGTGTTAGAGGCTCGTGACTTAATCCTTAAGTTACTTCGAGGTTCAGAAACAAAAGCTTATCAAGTTTAGAGGCTCTGTTCAATTTACCAGGTGAATACGTTTAATACTTTCAAAACATTCAAATGATTTTATTTTGCGAAAATGGGATTAGTACGTTAACCATGTTAATGTATAGAGGTATTCTGCTAAAACATTTAGGCCAGAAGTATATGTATGTTTGATCAAATTATATCCTGGGGATGGGTGAAAATCCCATACCGGGACTGGTTCAGACTCAGTGCAGATCCGGAGAGTCCCGTAGTAAGACTGCCTGAGCACCAATACCAGTATATATGGAGGGGGAACTTCCAGTTGAAATAAACTGCTAAATGTGTGGTTTACCATTAATTTATGATTAACTGTTTATAGTTATTCATGCCGAAATATTTTTGTGTCAAATTAAATTTATTCCCCAGCTTTTCGCTGATGTATTATTTTCAAACATTTTCAGGTAAACATGATTAAATATGTTTAGTCAGGTGTTAGTGCTGGATGGACTATGAATCCTAGGCATGGAAACCCTGTGATGAATATAGTAGCAAGAATAGTGCCGGAAAGATTAAAGTTTCCTAGGCATAGACCTTGTGGCAAGTTTTGAATATCTGTCAGTAGACAGAAAATTTTGTAAACATTGCGTTGAATAATGTTACGTAAAATTTTGGGTATTTAATCCCCAACGAATATATGAAAGTTTGTTTTTATAAATCATCAGATAAATTGTGAAATGATTTTCCGCTGCGTAAACGTCTTT
This sequence comes from Flaveria sonorensis, assembly GCA_025506505.1. NCBI lineage: Eukaryota > Viridiplantae > Streptophyta > Magnoliopsida > Asterales > Asteraceae > Flaveria > Flaveria sonorensis. The sequence continues at coordinate 10,432 of JACCIY010001564.1, forward strand.
CAAGACATGCAAATAAAAAGTGAATAATAACGCGTACCAATCGGTCGCACTCCCGTGGTGCCCTGAAGCCGGGGTGTGACAGGTATGAAAGGAACTACAGTCTACAGTTACTCAAAGAGATGGTCAGACCTGTTTGGTGCTTCTTCTTAGATCTTACAGTGAGGGTTATTGGCTCTTCATTATAGCAGTGAGCCAAGATGGCTCAAAAATTTAGAGCAGTGCATATATTTAGCATATGAATGTTCTAAGCACATTAATTTGATATTAGGATAGACAACTGACCGCCTGACCCTGTCATCTTTTCTTTTGGTTACTTCCACCTACTGACATTGAAACCATGTGATCCAACTGTGCAGAGTCTGTTTAGCTCATTTAAAGGAAGTTCATGTATGCATCAAAAGATGGTGAAATGCATTGGCTGTCTTCACTATGTTCTATTTAAAGATAATTAATTATGAGAGTTAAGTGTTGGTCAGTAGTGTTAGTATAATATTGTTACAATTTACTTCTGTGAAATTGTTGCCTTGGGGAAGAAGTCGACATGATAGTAACACCTACCTACCTTTTTACCTATCTCATTGGTTAACATGATATTTGTGGGGTTCCATAAGTTTACCGATAACAGTTAAAAAGAAGGAATGCCAAGAATTTTGTTTGACAAATGTTCTAATGGATCAAAAGAAGAATGAAGCATGTTCTTTTCTTTATTTTTCTTTTTTTTTTTAATCTAAAAACATGATCCATGAATTTTTTTGGCCATGCTCTAATTACCACATGTTGATTAATTTCAACATAAAACATAATTCTAGAAAGAAAAGAACTTACTCATCCGAAGATTTGATTTGGTTTGATGATGATGCCATAAGATAGTAGCCTTTAATCTCCTTTGATGTCCAACTTATAATGGATAGAGTATGCATGTGTTGTTTTCTTTCTTTTACTTCTCTCAAACTTAAATAAGAGAACAATATGTAGCGCACTGACTAATTGGACTTTAAATGGATTTAGTAAATAAGCTTCCATATATAACTTCACAAAGGGCAATATTGTCCATCTAAATATTATCTTGGAGGGACCATAATACGATTATCAATAGATTGATAATTGTATCTACTAATATATAAGGCCGTATTGGTCAATTATTATAACTTGATAATTAAGTTAACATATCAAATAGTCAGAAGACAATACCATTAAGTAAATTCTAACAATAAGATAATAAGATTGACTTGCTAGGGGGTTGTAGACTTGCTTTTTCCCTTTAAAAGAACACAAAACCTTTGTTCTTCAGTTTTCTTGCTTGGTTTTGTCCCTAGTTGTGTTGTGGTATGTTTGTGTGATCTGTGATCATACAAATTTTTTTTTTCTCTACTGAATCATTTTCTGTATGGATCATGAGATGCTAGGTTGTACTCTTTCAAGAGATTACATCAACGGGTTATGATGGGAAGTAGAACATGTATTTGCTTAAAGTGGTTCTTTGAATGTATTTTGAACCAATTTATCTCTGCTAACCCCAACTAGCATTGTATCTTTTAGTTTTGAACAAAGTGTTTATTGCTTTCTCATTTTTCTTTTACCGGAAAGTATTAAACTAGACATTAGTAATCTAGACTTGTTTTCAAGTATAGGTTTTTCAGATCTTTTAAGTAAGTTAAAACAACACTAAGAACATTCCAAATTACTCCGGCTGATTATTTTAATATTACTTCGTTTCCTGCAGATGTGGGTAATGACTCTGAGGAAGAGGATAAGACCCCACAGGTAAAACAGTAATACTATTTCATTTGTTGTAATATTTTACTGATTTTACTGTTCTAAATTACTAGTGTCACCTGATAGTAATTAATAGCTGTAAATAATACTGTTCATTCATCCACTTATGAAACATGATACTTATGTGTCAGCATCCCAAAATGGAAAGAAACCAAATTAATATCAGAAATTTGACATTTGTAACAAGTGCAGTTAATGATGCTTAAGGAGATAATTAATCTTAACCTTGTTTGTATCCACTTCTAATATATTTCATGCAGCCAAGATATCAGGTACGGGGACTAACTGTTGGAGTAGCCCCCTCGTTTAGAAGTGTAGAACGTGCCGAGAAACGTAAGGAGGTAGTTTCCTACTTCATTTTCATGCAAATTTTTACAAATTCCCTTAGAAATGTTCTTTATTTGATTATACACTTATGACATATATCCTAGAAATTTAACGTTAGTTTTGAAAGTATGATTCGTAAAATGGAACTTTATAAAACTTATAATAATTATGGTTTATTATTTTACCTGGTATTTTTTTTCTAGTTCCAAATGAAGTTAGAGCAATAGCACCAAGCATTAGAGGCAGAGAAGATGGAAAGTGAAATGAGAACCAAGGTAACCAACCTATTGCTATACTTGGCTCCATATACGCATGATAACAAATTTGCCTCAATTCTCTAAAAATAGGTCGATTTTGGTTTTATTTTACTTCTAACAGGTCCAATGACTACGTTTGTAAACATCAAATACCAATGCGCATTTAAGTAGTTACAGACTGCTATATTTTTTTCTCTAAAAAAGATTATTATTCTTCTTGAAATTGTCAATGATAGGAGGAGGAAGAAGCATCCATAAAGGAACTTAGAAAGAGCATGGTTGTTAAAGCACATCCTGTTCCGAGTTTTTATCGCGAAGGACCTCCTCCGAAGTTTAAACCTAAAATGGTACCTCATGTTCTTTACTCTATGTTATTGTACTTTCATCATTGTACGTGAATTAACAACGTCATACTTGTACGTATTTCGTTGACGTATATTTTGATGTTAGTATTTATAGATAGTAGAACATTTACAGATACCCGTGACTCGTGCCAAATCACCCAAGTTAACCTGGGGAAGGAGCTGCATGATTCACACCATTTGACCATTGACGACAAGTGTTCATGTTCACGGAATGCACCTCTCAAGGGACGATGTTGTGTAACTCCAAATTCCAGTAGGAACAAATAGTTGCAAAGTTAAGGAATGTGATCCCCCAAACACATAAGACTTCTTCGTGTGAGTCTCATCAAGTAAATCAATTAAGATGTTGTTCTTCAGTTGGCTTTTCACTAGAAGCAGATGGATACAAACTTGTCATTGTAAGGACAAGTATGGTTTTTTTTTTTTTTTTTTTTTTTTTTTTTTTTTTTTTTTTTTTTTTTTTTGTATAAGTTGATTTATGGACATGTATGCATCCTCTTGCATACGCAACACATAGACAAACACTTAAGCTTCAAAGCCTCTTAAGTGTTGTAACTTTAGACATTTTACCTGCAGTAAAGATGATGTTTTGAGCCTTAAACTCCGTTTTGACTTTTGTTGACTTTTTAGTCTTACAGTTAAAAATATTTCTATCAAAATTACACCAACACAATTTAAAAAGAAAATAAAAACTAAGATGTGTCCGAATATTACATCAAAAACTTGGGTTGTTATGCAAACATTGCTACAAGTTCTAACGGGCGGAGCCTTGTAGTTGGCCGTTCTAGCCTTTTCTATGTTTATACCTAAGCTACATGTAAAAGATAGTCGAAAGCAATATCCCTATGAACACCATTTCGATGGTTAAGTCAAGGATCAAGTATGACTACATAACACAGATGCATGTATATGATTTGTATTAGAGTTTAAAGATGGGAGGAGAGTGGAGAGAAAACAATACATGAAGAGGAGATGGCTTCGTATTGAGACTACCTTATATAAAGGCTAGAGTGATGAGTAGGCTTTTAACGGACCGGATTAAACATGCCCAAACTTAAATGTCAGGTCCAAGATAAGATCCAAGATAAGAGGTGTTAAAGCTTACATAAAGGGTTAAAGGGTGTGGCACACCACTCCCTCGTTGGTGTTAAGGGGCTGGGCCCCAGTGCTTCAACGGGCACTTGATAGTCCATTTTGTGTGTGTAAATCAAATTATAATTTTAAAAAAATGAGCGTAAAAGGGATGAGAGTATTTTCTTAGTTTAGTGAGTGGGTGAGGTTGAACGAGGGTGGTTGAAATAGATGATGTGAAGCCTACATGGAATGAAGAGACGTAAAAATTCACCCGTAATCCTTATGATACAAAATAATAAATAAAAGATTTCTTTTAAGGATTTGATAACGACAACCACAAGGATTGTGATTAGAAATTATGTCATACGTAAATAATATGGTTGAAAGTGGTAAAATGATAAATGGTTAGCTTCTTGGAATCCATGGATATGTTACGTTGCATTGTGTGGTGGCTAGATTCATTCGGAGTGAGACTGTATGACAATGTAGCTTAAATGCCGTTCCTTTGAGCACTTTAGTGGATTTATTGAAATTTCTTATATCACGTCGAAATATTAGAATAAAAATATTGTTACACATTTTTTTTTGTTACAACGTATGTATTTGAAAGCATAGAAACAAAAAGACGGTAAATAAGGATTTGTTCAATAATATTGGAAGACGTCAAGAAGATGACTAGGGGATTAAAGGGGATGTAATATGTGATAAAAAAAGAAATGAAAAAAAAGAAATGAAATATTTTTTTTTCTCTTCTTTACTTAAAAAAAAAATTTGTTCATGTCATCATTATGCACGACTATATGAATTATTTGGAAAAAAAAGAAATGAAGCGTTTTTTAGGGGACGTAGTGGATCTATAAACAATATAAAAGAAGAGATCAAGTCTTTGGTTTATTTATGGTTAAAACATAGATAACACAGGCGGCAATTTAGTGAGAAAATAAAATAATTTCAAGTTTTGATATTTGTTGTATGTAATTTTATAGATGTTTTCATGTTATGCTTTGTTGGTGTATTCGACTGAGCACCTTGTTGGCCTTTGAAGTTTTTATCTATATATAAAATTTACCATGCTCGAGAACGTAACGTTAAAAGGAAACGTTAGTTTGTGAGATACTCTCATGAATCATGATGTGAAATTTATCCTTGGGAGAGTGAAGACAAAAAGTCAAAATACAGACTCAATAACGTTGACAAAACTGGTTTCAAAGTCATCAATATAAAACTAATAAAAAACCCCAAGTTAACTTCTCGAAAGCCCCATATCATTAGGGTTTAAGGAAGCCAAAACTCCACATTTCTCCTCCAATACACAACAACAACAATGTCTCCAGATGCTTCTGATGCTCTTGCAGGTTTCCATCATCATTATCTCTTCCAAAGCATCTTCATAATCATATCATCTTCTCTATACACCTAACCGATCTCTTCAATTTCAGCCAGAGAAAAAGTTCAACAGTTCTTAAACGCTGCAGTCACAGGAAACCTCGACTTCTTAAAGAGTGAGTATCATTCTTTCTCAAAATCTTCATGTTTCCAACACTAAATCGTTCATTGATTGCAGTTTGATTGTATGTGGCGAAATTGATAGGTGTGGCTGCACAATTGGATGATGGAAAAGGGTTATCGCAAACGGTGGCGAGTATTAAGGATGCGAATAAACGAGGAGCTTTGCATTTTGCTGCGAGAGAAGGGCAGACTGAGGTGTGCAAGTATTTGCTTGAGGAATTGAATCTTGATGTGAATACTAAAGATGAGGATGGTATGTGGTTCTTTGTTTGTTAGTTTTGACGCGATGTGGTGAAGGGTTATAACTTATAAGGATTGAAAGATTTATGTTGTTTTAGGTGAGACTCCTCTTATTCATGCTGCAAGGCAAGGGCATATCTCCACTGCTAAATGCCTTATTGAACATGGTGCTGATCCTTCGTTATCAAGTGAATTGGGAGCCACAGCTCTGCATCATGTTGCAGGAATCGGTGAGCTGTTTTAGTTTATATCGGTTCATTTTTCTCTGTGGACTTTACTAAGGGACTAAATTGGAGTGCTGATTTGTAAGATGAGAATTATAACTACATACATGCTTGAAACAGAAGATTATGTTTAAAGAACACGAAGATAGTATCTTGTTCGTGTGAAAGATTGGCATGAATTTATGGAACTTAATGTTTGCAGGACATATTGAGTTGATGGAGTTATTGATATCATGTGGTGTTGATGTTAATTCACAAAGTGAGTCTGGCACCCCCTGATTTGGGCTGCTGGTCATGGGCAGCAAGATGCTCTTAAACTTCTACTAAATCACAATGCTGATGTAAGACTTTATCGATTGATGTTTCTTATGTTTCTTTATATTGGTGCTCTTTTGAACTTTTGTTGGTTTGTAATAGATTGCTAGCTAGACATCATATATTTACCCCATGGATGCTTTCAACAGAACATGCTACTTAGGGTTTGTTTGAAAAAAACTGATTAGGTCAGTGTTATATAAGTACGTGGTTTGGATGGTCCAGAGAGTAGAGAGTGCATAGAGTTGGTGTTGAATGGAAGATTGATTGTAAATGTTCTGAATGGATCATTGTGAATTACTTTGAACAGAAAAGAGTGTGCAGTATTTTGATAGAACTGAATTATGATTGTTGGATTATGATACATGCCCAATTGCCCAGGGGTGGATCCGCCTTACCCAGTCGAAGCAGACCTGCTAGACTGGTGGGTAACCTGATTGGGGATCTGGGTCAGCTGCATCATGGGGTTAGTGGCTGAGAAATAGGAGCAGTTACAGCAGTAGAAATAGGGTGTTATGAGTTTCATTTGTTTCTGTCTTGTTTTAGTACTTTGATTAAGGTTTATTCCTTGTTAATCGGAGATCGTACCCTTCTTGAATTGGGTACGCTATCTGTAATATTTTTGTTGTTTTCTAGCAATCTAGCCGAGTAGCCAACTGTTTTTAGATCCTATCAGATTATCTTAGCATGACGTTTAGTTTTGATAACTGAAAGCATCAAAACCCCATCCCCACATCCGGCGATGAATTGTACGTGATCTCATAGATCTTTGTTTTCCATGATTTTTTTAATCTTTAGTGGACTTCACTGGTTCCTTGTATGATGTCCTTTCTTAGTTTAACCGATCCCCTTTCTACGAAACAAAGAATTAGAAAAAATAGAGGAAGATATGAGAAGATGAATAAAGCTTTTAAAGGAGAAAAATAGGAAAGGCAATAGGAATAAAAAAAAGAATTAATGCTATTAATCTATTTTAGCAGAGTTTGAAAATAGGCGACCTTCTCAGTATACACTAGCATGGATTCTGTCATATGCTTTACGGCTATCTTTGTTTGTGTGAACTGTTCAACTATTCACATTCCGCCCTTCCAACAGCAAGGGGAGGGGATGGGGTAGTGCAATTGAATATCTTCTTCCATTGCTTTTGCTTGTAGTACATACATGTATTTATATGGTATTGAACCATGACGCTTGTTTGCAGCCTAATATTGAAACTGATGATGGCATTACTCCTTTGCTGTCAGCTGTAGCTGCAGGCTCACTCCAATGTTTAGAGCTGTTAATTCAGGTACCCTAATTTCTCTATTATTAGAATGTATATGTGTGTCTATTACTCTGCCTATTTAGACGAATGCTTCTTTCTAGGCCATTCTATCTAATATCTCAAAATGCAGCGCCCTGCTCACTAGTTACTTCTAAACTTATAAATGTTTTAGATTCCACAGTTTTATGTGTTGAATGGTAATACATATGTGCATTGGATCACAGGCAGGTGCTAAAGTTAATATAATTGCTGGTGGAGCAACCCCACTGCATATTGCTGCTGATATTGGTAACTCAGAATTGATCACGTGCTTGCTAAAAGCTGGTGCTGATCCAATATGACTGATGAGGTGAGCCTTGAAAATGCTAGCCACTTATTGTTGAAACATTTTTTTGGTATCATTTATTATTAGCTATTAACCGTCATTTTTGGTAAGTGTCAACTAAGTTCGTCATGATACTTGTGGTCCTATATTGTAAACAAAATTGCTTCTTTTATCTGTTTTTTTTTGCTATTTTTAGGATGACTTAAAGCCTGTACAAGTTGCAGCTGCTAGAGGCAATCGAGGTGCTGTTGAGATGCTTTTACCTTCATCATCTCGAGTGGAAACTGTTAAAGATTGGACAGTTGATGGTATAATCAACCATATGCAATCTGAAGGTGCCAAAGAGCAGGTACTTGCTTGAATCTATATATGTTTTGATGGTTTTTTGAAGGGATTTTTACATATTTCCCCTTCCTAAGACCATTAATTACATATTTATCCAAGCCAAAAAATTAGTTACATATTTCCCCTTACTAAACCTTGTATATATGTTTTAAGAAGGGGAAATATGTATTTTTTTTGGTTTGGGGAAATTTCTAATTAATGATATTAGAAAGGGGAAATACGTAAATGTCCCTATATTTAATGGCATTATTGTGTGGTGTTACTTTGATCATATTTTTGAGGTGATTTTTTTCAGGAAGCAGAAAGAAGTACAAGAGATAATGTGACTACCTCACTAAGTGATGCTACTTCTTCCACCAAAAAAACAGCCGAGGTACCATTTTGACTTTTTTTCTTAAGGCAAAAAGATTGTTCTATGTTTGTGGATGCTAATGTTCCTATATGTATTTTGTATCATCTTTTAGATTTTAAGGTTTCAATTGAAAGTCATGTGTACTAGTGGAGAAACTATCATGATCTTATCTTTAATATAAATTTAAGCTTGCAAAAGTCAGAAGTTTGTTTTTGTTTTGACGATGAAGTGTCTGTCATGTTTTCAGGTGTCAGCGGAGGCGAAGAAAAAAGCCGCGGAAGCCAAATCAAGAGCAGATGATGCTTTCAGGCGGAAGGAACATTCGATGGCTGTAGATGCTTATACTCAGGTGCACATTTTGATTCTTTTGTGATTTTAAATGTTACTTTTATGGCAGTTAAAAAGGAAATTATCTGATTTTAAATCTTATCTTTTCTGTTGGCTGTGAAACAGGCAATTGATTTTGATCCAAGTGATGCTAAATTGTTTTCAAATCGGAGTCTGTGCTGGATACGCCTTGGGCAAGCTGACCGCGCGTTAACTGATGCACAAACATGTAGGGAATTGAGACCCAACTGGCAGAAGGCTTGGTATCGAGAGGGTTCAGCTTTGCGTTTGATGCAGGCATGTTCATCATTTAATCTGAAAATTCTTTAATCTAGAATTTAAGGGAAAATTATTATCTTTCTCTCTGTTGCAGAAATTTGATGAAGCAGCAAATGCATTTTATGAGGGAGTGAAGCTTGACCCTGAAAATATGGAACTTGTACATGCTTTCAGGCAATGTTCCAACTACCTACACGTTACTTTGTCAATTGTCGTTGTAGCGCTATTGACACATGACAATAAAATTACTTAAACAATTACAGAACAGTTTGGAAATTTCTATAAAATGATAGAAATTGCATAATTGTTAATTATTTGGATTTTGAAAGCCAGGAGTTGAATTAAAAACAAGGGCAACAAAGAAAATATATTTTTATATGGATAGAAGAAGGTTGCATATAACTTCTACCCTTTTTGGGTCCACTGATGGGGCATTTAACTAACTGGTCTTTAGGCCCCTGTGACAAACGGTTAAAAATCCGGTCATGTGTTTTATTTATTTTTTATTCTGTTTTTTTAATAATCCGGTCATGTGTTTTATTTATTTTTTTATTCTGTTTTTTAATAATGGGTTTTTTTGGATAGAAAGAAAACAAGTGTTTGTATTCCCTCTCACAGTGCCATGTTCTTGTCATCTCACAGGGAAGCAGTTGAAGCTGGAAGACAATTTCATGGTGTAAACAAGGAAAAATAAAGTACTACTTTAGCTTCATTATTACTTAAATTTATATATGTTATGTTAATGAGGGTGTAGAATTCTAATCGAAAATGCTTAAATGAATTGCAGGAATGATCCCTCCGGCACACATATAGACAACCAATGAGAGTTGATATTATTATGTTTGTTTGACAGTTAGTTACTTGAGGTTTTCATTGCATCTTTTAAACCTTTTATTGTGCTATGATTGTGGTTGCTAAAGCATGGTATTCAACTGTAGTAGATGTTGTACATGTCATGTAATATCTTGTCCTCATTTTTGTTCTTATGTTTGGATGAAAGCGTTTGGGTCATGACTATTTTTTTTAGTCACGGGTATTATACAAACATTTGATTTGATGGTCTTGATTCGCTGTCCTATATAATGGTCTTGATCAAGCGTACTAAATGATGCTTTCGATTATTTGACCTGTGTTTTATTTATTCTCTTGATTTTTCATTTGGCTCAGTTGAAGTAGGGGGTGTTTACAGATTGCTTCACTTAGACAGCTGGTTTGAGATGGTATATTAACATGAATTCCTTCATCTTCACATCAAACAACACTTTTTTTCTTCTAGCGTATTCGGGTGACCAGCAAAAGCAACTATCAACCAACCAATACAAACTTCCATCAGCAAATACACCTGCACTGTTTTTTGGATAAGCAGGTATTTGGGGTATCTCTCGCCACAACCTCATCCCCGAGCAATGAACCATGGTGCATAATTTGCGTACCACATTAATGTGTCGTGAACAGACTGCAAGTTTTTTGAGAATAACACACATCGTCGTTAAAGTGTTGGCTGAATCATTAAACCCAGTACCTGCTGTGTCTTGGAAACCAAACCACCTATGACCACAAGCAATATTGATGGATGGCAGGTGGTCACGTAATATTGCAGGTCGAATGTTTAGTGTGTCTATTTGGAGGTTGAAGGTAGGGTTTAGTGTGCGTTTAATGAATGATGTTAGCGATGATATTTATGGGTGAATAAATCCACAGACGTAATTAGAAAGTTATGAAATTAGGAGACACTTAGCCCCAACTTTTCGCATTATATAATATATTAAAAAGCAACCTGAGTGTTGAATGTTTTTGGCCACAACGGTTTTTTTTTTTTGGGTTTTTTTGGTGCAATGTTTTTTTGGTCCCATAGTTTTCTATAAAATATTGAATAAAAATTGATTTTATATAATTATATAAATCCATTATAATTTTAGCCATTTTCTTTAAAATAATTTTAAGAACTATTATCATGACGAACTAAACCGTTTATGGGCAAAAAAAATGGTTGACGGAAACCAGTTTTAGCATTCGTTTTTATGGTTTTTAACGAGCTGAGAAGATAACAACTAAACTCACGTCACATAGCTCGGGGGAAAAACGATCAAATTCCCGCCGCGTAGCGGGGTGAAAAAAAAAATAGTTTCTACATAAATTACCAACTAACTAACCAAATTGTAGATTTATCCCAATGAATTAGTGATTAGTAGATGTATAATAAGATACATAAAGCATGATTAGCTTTAAAAAATATTTAAGAGAATTTTATATACACCTCTACAAACTTTCAAATATACCAAATCAAATTTAAAAGATAAATGATATTTAATATTTCAAAATTCTTAAATCAGTAAATTTGATATTTCAATTATTAAAGGTGCATATGACATTTTGATTTGGTTTAGATATATGATATTTAACAAAATTCGTAGGGTATATATGATATTTTGTGAGATTCTTATGGGTAAATATGATTTTAAAAATATTTCTAGGGTATATATGATATATAATATTCATTTGGGTATATATAATATTTAGTAATTTTTGTATGAGTATATGTGATATTTCAAATAGGGGCATTTACATATTTATGACATATTTATTAGTTTTATGACACGGAATGGTTTTTGTTTTTTTGAAGACTTTCTATGATTTAAGAGGGGGGAAATCGAATCTAACTTATTCATTTATGATCTTGGAGGCCTGGGGACGACAAAGGACAAAAATACTTCAATGACAAAACAATTTTATCATCCAATTCATGTATTTCACTTTCGGATTCCACAATTCTTCATCAATTCCGACCACATGCAACTACATTAATTACGATCATGTAAGGGTGTTGGGATTGATATTACTTGATGCAATTCTGGTTTGTAAGTACACTAGAAATGAATTTACTTTGATTGCTTAAGTGTTTGGTACTGTGTGAATCTATGTGCTAACATCTTTGTGTGTTGAAAGACAAGTTGTTTAATCAAATTAATGTATTTTTCTCTTTGATTCGGGTTAATTTTCAGTGATGAACAAAATATATTTGATTGTTAGTGTTGAGTAATGAGTTGATATTCTATATGTTCACATCACTTGTCGTATATTATTTGATTTCTTATTGTTAAATGATCATTTGTGTGAACGAAGTGTCATTTATTTATCCTCCATACAATTATGTTAATAATACTATGTCTATGTGGTGTATGAATGTAATTATCAAATCCCAAGATTTGTTGACTTGTTGAACCTCAACCCTTATGTTGAGGTGTTCAGAAATATACGAAATCGAATCCGAATCTGAAATATCCGAAATTAAAATACGAAATATCCGAAATTTAGGATATCTGAAATTTTGGGTTCGGATATAGATTTTGAGGATTTTCGGATATCCGAATTATCTGGAATATTTTTCTAAAAATCATTAAATAATAAATATTTTGATCAATTGCATAAATACCTTTGTAAACATCTCTTTAATGCATATATATACCCAAGCAAAAACTTTAATTGCATATATACCCAAGTTATTGTTATGACAATATTACCATCCCAAATAAATTAATAAACACTTACAGATGAGTGTATATGCCATAAAAGAGCTTTAGAGGGTAAAATATACTTTTAACCTATTTGTCAATTATGAGGTTTGTAAGGGAAGAATTTGCTAATTATGAAGTTTTAATAAGAATAAGAGCAAATTAGTCATTACATAAACTACTTTTAATTAAAATGAGTAAATTTGTCAATTATAAGGTTTTGTAAGGTATGTATGCATTAAATTTTTTTGCTTGGGTATATATGTCATTAAAGAGTTGTAGAGGGGGAAACATGCTTTTAACCCTAAATATTTATTAGATGCTTCGGATATTTTTGGATATTTTTATAATAACTTCGGATATCTGAAATCATTTTTAATAAAAAAATGTTAATTTTTTATAAAAATTATTAATAATACATATTTTTAGAATTCGGATATCCGTTCCAATATCCGAAATTTTGCATACAGATAGTGAAATCTACTATTCGAAATTTTTGAATATCCGAATATAAACACTCCTACCTTTATATGATTATGATTTCTTCCATTGAAATTTTGTTACTTTTCTTTGTATTTTTTTTAAGAACGCCTTGTGTTTGGAGTTAATGCATTTTAATTTAACAAACTTCACACTAATTTCATATGTTAAATTATGTTAGAACAATTAATTTGAACTAGGAGCCATCCATTGATGTTTTTATGATTCGACATTCTACTAGTCTTTCAAGCTAAGATGAATATGTTCCTAAACCTTTTTTTAAAATTATTATTATCTTTGAAGAGTACTTTGACGCCAATCATGCATCACAACATGTAACACAACAGCACCAAGACCTCGACGCAACGGATTCACAAAAAAATCTATTTTTATGATTACCATTTCTAATGTATTGATTTTTTTGAACGACAAATTTACGACTCTGCTTCAGATGATAGGTGTTATCTTAACCGGGCACACCTAACCGTTTCCCAGCCAGGACCTCATCCCCAACCCTCTCAGGAGAAAACTTATTGCTGAGAACATCCCCTACCTCAACTCTAAGTATTTTGCTCAGAATGTATTAATATTTTTAATCAAGTTTCTTATTAGCGTCTTAAAATACCTTATTAACATACAAGAGATGATGCTTATCTTTATTGTTAATTTAATTATCCAGCTTATTATCTCAAGTAGAAGATGATCCATAAAGGATTGTACTGTTTGCTTTCATTTATGATGATAAAAGATAGGATGCTGAAAATGAAAGAAAAATTAAAAAGGACGAGAAACATTATCATCCATTATATCTTAAATCTAATGGTTAAGAAAATTTGATTGCATAATTATAAATAACAAAAACTTTAGATACTAGGGCCAATAGTATTTTAGTCTTAACAATATCTTTAAGTTCCACATTTATTTTTAAACGTTCGTAACTTTTACATACAACATTATTTTTTAAAAAAATTTCACCATAAAAACAAACATTTTTTAATCTTTAAAACACCTATAATTCTAATACATAAAAAACAAAATTTTTTTTCATGTTATTTCGGCTCATTGTGTAATATCCGTCAGCTCATTGTGTAATATCATGTCATTGTGTAATATTCATCAGATCGTTGTGAGCTAATGTTGACCATTTTGTTATGCATTGTATTTTTTAAAAATGATGATTTTAAAATAATACAATGATAAAAATGTATTTTTTTACGTTTTTCCAGTTCATTGTGTAATCCTGATAAGTAATTGTGTAATCCTCATCAAACAGTTCATTATGTCTATTTCTAATAATAGAGTCTAGTGCTCGTCATTATGTTACTTATTGTGTCTAATGTTAACCATTTTTTTTTAAAATGGTGATTTTTAAATAACACAATCCTGAACTTGTAGTTTTTTTTATGTTATTTCTAGTTTGTTGTTTAATACTGATCAGGTAATTGTGTAATACTGAGCAGGTCATTGTGTAATCTTTGTCAAACAGCTCATTGTGTCTATTGTTAATTATTGAGTCTAGTATTGATTATTGTGTTACCCTTACGTGTCGTGCTTTTTAAAATGATGATTTCAAATAACATAATGCTGAGAATATAATTTTCTTTACATGTTTCAGCTCATTATGTAATCTTGATTATGTCAATGTGTAATACTCGTCAGCTTATTACGTCTATTAATAATCATCGAGTCTAGTGCTGGTCATTGTGTTACCCATTGTGTCTAATGTTGACAATTGTGTTATGCATTGTGTTTTTAAAAATGATAATTTTTGAATAACATAATAATGAGAAATGTAATTTTTTTATGTTTCAAGTTTATTATGTATTTATCATTAGATAATTGTGTAATCCTCATCAATTTAAAAAATTACACAATGACATTACGAAATTACACAATAAGTTAAAAAAAAAACCTTTGTATTTTATATCAACATTATACGTGTTTTAAATATTAATAATTTGTCTTTTTTATGATGTAATTTTTTTAAAAAAATAATGTCGTATGTAAAAGTTATTAGTGTTTAAAAAAGGTGAAACTTAAAAGAGTGAAAAAATTACAAAATTTGCCATCCACCTAATTTTGATCAAAAGTGCACGTGTTAACATTTAAATATTTTTTTACAATTTTTAGTTTTATCTTTCCCTAAAAGATATATCGTATTTTAACTCGGCAAGTAATCAAGTAATACTCTCATATTATTAGATTATTAAATTATTTTATAGCATTAAGCATATTCAACAAATACATTCAACCTAGCAGCCTCAATTAATTATTCTCTGAACAAATATGACGATTTGGAGGCTAATTAAGTTTCTCCTATTTTCAATTTACGAACCCTAATTCTTTACATCAACGTGTTCATTCACCTACAAATATCATCGCTAATACATTATCATTCATCAAACCCTACCTTCAGCCTCCAAATCGACATACTAAAACCCTTCAACCTTCAATCTACAACCTTTAAAACTTATCAATGGCGGATCATCAGTTTCCTCAAGACGTTATATACATAATCTTGTCAAGATTGCCCGTCAAATCTTTGGCTCGTTTCCGGTGCGTATGCAAACAATGGTTAAAACTCATCAACGATCCTTACCTCCATACCATTCACATCAAAGAAGAACCCACACCAATCATCTTCCAACAATTTCAATCTGTTCATCGCAACAAGATCACCAAAGAATGCAGAATTAGTTTCTTGCGTGTGATCCAAGGTACTACAAATGCACAAAAGGAGCCCCTTTTCAAGTTCTGTTATAAGAGTTCGGGCTTCATGACTCGACAACAGCTCGTTGTAGGTTCATGCAATGGGCTAACCCTGGTGTGTTATGAAAAAGCCCCAAGTGATCACGGCGCCTATTCCTTTGCAGTTGTTAATCTTCTTACTAAACAACGCCACAGTTTGCCACCCATCAAGTATTTAAGATCATGTAAGATTTACTGGTTCGACGTAACTGAGGCCGCAGGGATTGGCTTCGATGATTCCACCAACACTTTAAAGACGGTGTTCGTTATTCCTAAAGAACCTGTGTGGCCACTAGACACTGATCTGGTACCGAAAAAACTATGCACCATGGTTCATTACTCTGGGACGAGCTCGTGGCGAGAGATACCCAAAACACCTGCTTATCCGATAAGCGGTGCAGGCGTGTATGCTAATGGGCGTTTGCATTGGTTGGTCAATACTCGTTTGGATCGCTTGTTGCCCAACGTTAATGATAGAAGGAAAGTAGTGTGGTTTGATGTGAAGATGGAGGAATTCGGGTTAACTGAGCCCCCCAAACCACGCGGAGACTATTGGAGCGACTATCAGTTGGTAGATCTAAACGGTGAAGTTGGATTTGCATATGTTGACGTTTGTATCGAATTGTGGGTGTTGAAGCAGGAAGAATGGGTGTTGCACTGTTGGTTTGATCCAAATATGGCGTTGTATGATGCCGCGGTTTTAGGTTTTTGGAATAAAGATGGGGACGTATTATTTTCGACTGCTGGAGGGAAATTGCTGTTTGTTTACAAGGTGAAAACTGGTGATTTGCTACAAATTGATGGGGTTGAGCTACGTGAAGCACATATTCAAATGTTCCAAAACAGCTTGTTCACGATCGATCCGTGGTATCAACACAAGTGGTTATAATCGATTAGCAACTGATATGTAAAGATTATTAATCAAGTGCTACAAGGTAGTTAATTAGTTGTTGGTGAAGAGTAGATCGAATTCATGTGGTACGTACGTTCTATCTTATTTGGGTATCTTCTTGTTTGTTTTTAGTCCATTAGTTTTAAGTATGGTTAATTTCCAGATTGCTAGATTTGCCTATTTGATATCAATCAATATGAGTATATAACCATCATTTCATGCAAGGTTTTTGAAGTTTTTCTGAAATTGTTTTGGAAAATAGGTGTTTCAAGAACCCTAGTTTTTTAGCTTTCGATCACGTGTTTTTCTGAGTTGATGAGACAAAACACTGGATCTGTAAATGGCATTTACGGATCTCCACATGCCAACCCTAATATACATATATTCTAGTAATATTTATACTAGTTATTAGATAATTTAACCTACTTAATACTATATTAATATACACATATTCTACGCAAATTGGATTTTAATAATCCAGATTATGATTAATTGGCTGATAATAATTTATTTTATTAAATTGACCGATAATAATTCCAATCTTTAGTTTCGCTACCAATGACAATCCTAGTAACATAATTTTTATTGATTTACGTTTGATTTTCATTCGTTTTTTATTTCATTTCATAGCATGTCTCCTTATTTCATTCACTATCATCATCGTGAGCAAAATCAAGTAGAAATCAAGTGTAAACAAATATACACAAAATGGGGATACCATCTTCAGAAATTCACCCACAACAATATATAAGGGTTCTTAGAACAAAAATATTATCCACAACAATATATAAAGGGTACTTAGAACAAAAATATTAAAATCAAACACAAAGAAAGATGCAATGAGGAGTGACGCCTCAAGTATTAACAATACTAAAAAACGAAAAGTAATTCTACTCTTTATCAATGAGAAAATGAGTCATTGTGAAGTCTTCAATGGAACTAGGCGTATACGCAATTGGTTTTTTTCTATATTATTGTATGCACATGTTGCACGTGTGATAGAGATGCATCATCGTAGCCGATAACACGTCGCAGATGAAACTATATGGATATTGAGTAAATCAGACCTTGATCGTTTCAAATCGACATACATATTAAGAAACCTTGGAGCAACGTACAACCAACATCGTTTTGGGAATAATGAAACAATAAAAAGTCTCGATGGATACAGGTTCATCATCATCGACCCATCATTCCTTGCGAGATACCAAAATCGCAACATCCAATCATTAACTAACATATGACATCATCCATAAATACGTCAAAGAGAATATTTAAAAAAATTAAGATTGCTATTCTAGGGCTTAGAGTAAATGTTCGGTTGTGGCCGTATACCCGAAAGGGTTGCCAAGCCATGGCAACTGCCACTATTTTTGCCCTATAATCATAGCCCATGAACCATAAAATAACTCAAAGTCTCATATGAACACTTCATCTGGTTCATCATCACTGGCTCAAATAACGACATGGACAATGTACCCAGTGTAAGAACTCACCAACATATTACCTCAACTAACCAAGACAATACGCAAAACAAATTAGATAATAAAGTCTTGGATAAGCAAGCGCTCATAATCATCGACTGAAAGTTAGAACTAAAGTAAATCAAAGATCAAAGATGAACATATTTGTAGGTGAAGACTTGTTTACCGTCACAAACATCAACTGTATGGAAAACACGACAGGCCCAAATCGCAATACATCAAAGGAACATCCAAAACCCATATCCATAGAAAGGAGTGTCGGTGAGAAAGAAACCACTCTCGACCACCATCTTCGTAGGAGGCGAGGCGCCATCATCGTCGTGAGAGAGCATGTAATTGACGACAACATAGGCAGCGTGAACAACGATCAGATGTAGGGGCGACCTACCACCTTCAGGCGGCAGTGGCACCACCGGCAACAGGAAGCAACCTCGGACAACACACTCTCTCTAAAAATTGGTGACCAACGAAAGCAACTATCAACCAATCAATGCAAACGTCAATCAACAAATACACCTGCATTGTTTGTCGAATAAGCAGGGATTTGGGGTATCTCTTGCTAGGAGCTCATCCTTGAGTAATGAACCATGGTCATAGTTGTTTGCATACCAATAAATGTCCGTGACAAGACTTGTTGTTTAAGAACAACAAACACCGCTTTAAAGTGTTGGTGGATGCTAGGTTAATCTTGATATGACGAGTCAAGTTACGGTTTACGAGTTATTAGAAAGTTTATTTAGTCATATGTTTTTAGTTATTAGCAAGATTAGTGGGTCTAGATAATAGAGTAGCTGTGGGTAAGTCAAGTACTTTTATTTTAGTGCAAGGTGTTTTCTCTATTAAATGTAAATTTGAGAATGAATGAGAAGCAAGAGTTGGTGAGTGTATAATCTTGAGCCCAAACAATCAATTGGTATCAGAGCGCAAAGTTAAGAAATTAGCGCTGGCTGCTAGTCAAGAAAGAAGCAAGTCAGTCTCAAATTTTTTATCATATGAAAAAAAGAAGAAAGAGGAAGAACTTAAAGGCAAAGAAGAGAGCGATAGATCTAGGCAGATCGAAAAAGAAAAGATTCATGATTAAATAAGGCAAAATCAAAACGTCATGTTTTGATCTATTTGAGTAGATTAAAAGCACCAAGCATGACGGATCTATAAGGAAAGTTTAATGGTAATATAAATTTTTTTTATCGTACATTTATATTAATAAAAATGTCTGAAGAAAGATCTTTCAAATCAAATTCATTTGGGATCGAAGGAATTGAACTCGAATAAGTTGTTGACGCAATATCATAATTATTATTAAAACCAATATTCTACTTTTGAAATTTTCTTTTAAAAAATTACCAATAATAACTTGTTTTTTCATCTTTTAAATTCCTAATTTTAAAACAAATAACACAATAAGATTACAAATTATACTTAGAAATAATACAATTGAAAATTTTAATTTCAACATTAAATCTCTAATGCATCTTTCAAATCCCTATTTCATTTACCTAATTGCATAAACCCTAAATATTAGAAATTGAACCAAATAACCATTAATTTTTATAACAAATAACACTTAAACAAAATTTAAATATTAGAAATTAAACAACATACACCCTAAATCTCTAACTTCATAGTGTAATAGAGAATAAATTGAAAATATTACCTTGAAGTAAGCAATGAATTGATGAAAGACATGTGGGCGATGGCAAGGGCCCCCGCAGCAAGCGGTAGTTCGGCGGTGGTCGGCCAGACGGCCGGCGGTGGTGATATGGGGTGATCGGCGGTGTGGGTGGATGGTGGCTGACTAGCTGTGTCCTGGGCGAAGAGACGAGGGTCGATGGGGGCATGGAGCGATGGATGTTTTTTTTTTTTTTTTTTTTTTTAAGTTTTATGTTTGATTAGGTTATGAGATATTTGGGCTAAGTAGTTAGGCTTTTTTAAGTTGCTTACTATTTTTGGATTTATTTTATTTTGTGCTTATTAATTATTATTGTATTGGACTATTGGGTATTTTGGGTTTATTAGTTATTTATGTTTTTATAATATGTAATGTTTTTTTTTATAAAATATAAGATTATTTTTTATAAAATTTAAAACTTTCTATGAAGTGTTGAGTTTTAAAAAAATTTAGGGGTAACACAATATTTTCTCAGAAGTAATGTAAAAAGATAATATTTTTACATAAAACCATAATTTTGTTTACAATACCCGTAAAAAGTTAAAGGGCTCAATGTAGGTCCACTCCTGGCAGCAAGTATCGTCTTCGTCAAATCTGATGCAAGCAGCATCTATCGATTAAGAACAAGAAGAGGACGACAACAGGTAAGAGAGAAAAAGAAGAGAGTGCGTTTGGAAGAAGATGCATTGTCGAAGATTGTGTCGTTTGAATTGTAAAAAACAAATAAAACTGCCTGCGCGATGCGGCGGGGTTGTCGAATCTGTATTTTCGTTTTATGAACATTTCATCTATTCTAAAACAATCTATGGTAACTGCAGGACCGTTTTAGGGGATGGTCAATACAATCAGTCTCACAATGAGAAGAGTTTTAGAACACTTAATAGATCAAATAGGAAATCAGGTTTGTGTAAATGATACTTAGAACACAAGTAACTGAGACAGAACTAAGAACAAGAACAGACTAATATGATTTTCAAGGATGCTGTATATTGCTCTCAAGTTCTATTACAAGTGTTACAAAACATAAAAAAAATACAAGAACCTGAGATACTTTATACTACATCTTACATCCGTCAATACTTTGAAAGCTAGCTGGAAACACTAATCTAGACAACAAGATCAATGTAGAGTCAAAAGGCAGATTGCCTTTTGACTAGTGACTATAACATGCCATAACTCATATACTTTTATATATAAAAAGGATAACAGGTACAAAGTAGGAAGTTACAGAACCAAGACCATAATCTAAAGTTTACAAAAGCATGGACCTTTTCACCAACTTGTATAAGTTGGTAAGTCTTCAAAATTATAGCGAAAAGTAAGTCAGTTTTATAAAAAAGTAGATCAGAGAAAGCATGTCCTCTTTGTCTTCGGAAGAAATCAGTCTTCACTTCATTTGGCTTCGGAATACTTTGTCTTTGAAGCTTTGGAAGACTTCATCTTTGGCTTCGAAAGATTTGAACTTTGGCTTCGAAAGATTTTACACTTAGAATAATTTCTGTGATGAGTGTAAAACTTCCGAAGCAACTTTTACGTTATACATCAGTGCATGCATGCAGGAAGCTCCTTGGTTGTTTTGGATTCTTTGGTTGCATCAGCCTTCTAATATAATCTTACAAACTCCCCCTAGGCTGATGCTACTAAAACAAA
Source organism: Flaveria sonorensis (assembly GCA_025506505.1). Taxonomy (NCBI): domain Eukaryota; kingdom Viridiplantae; phylum Streptophyta; class Magnoliopsida; order Asterales; family Asteraceae; genus Flaveria; species Flaveria sonorensis. The sequence continues at coordinate 31,846 of JACCIY010001564.1, forward strand.
GAAGTTATTCACATGTTGACAGTCTTCATTAGGATCAAGACCAATCCTTTCTTTATCATCTGGTTAGGATCCCTCAGACTCTCATAATATCTTCTCATGTCATGAAGATTATGTAGAGAAAGATCAAGCATGTCTTGCCAAAAATAAACATCTTGACCTCCTTGATCTCTGATGACATACCACCTGTCTGGATTAGCAGCAAAAGTCCAGGACAAGATGGGTCTTCCAGTTGCAAGAGGCTCCTCTTTGAGTTGGAGTTGGTTGAGTAGCCTCTTCTTGCACTACCTCAGGATGCTTTGACTCATCCTGAGGTGTAGAGGTGGATGCATTGGTCTTCTTCTTGTAAACACTCTTCATGGCCATCCTTTTCCTTTTCTTTGAAGTCTTTAACTGAGAGGACTGCTCTTCAGCACCAGGTTGTTCTACTGTGTCTCTCTCAGTTGGGTTCTTTTCTCTCACAGGTTCAGAAGGAGAGTGAAGAGGGCCCTACTATGGATCAGAAGATGAAGCTGTGTTGTCTCAGGAGGTTTGACAACCTCAAGTTGAGCTGGACTTGGTGGAGAATGCAAGTCAACAAACTCTCCCTTTTTAATCTTCTGCTTGATCACTCTAATATGTTCATCTATAGTGGATAGAGATATTGGACCAAGCCTCCTTTAGAAGAATCCATACAGCTTCAAGAAGCTCATCATCCTTTGTCTGTCAGCAGACTTTTTTTGGCTCTTTTGGATGATGGCTCTTGATTTTGTTGAACTGGGGAGAGGGTAGGAGCATGCTTGTAGAGCCTTTTCTGTCTCCTTTCTTTCTTGTTCTTGAGAAGCAATGCTGCATCCTTCCTCTCCTTGGACAATTCCTTGTCAGCCAGTTTATTTAGTTCTTCTAAGGGGAGAGAGAGTAGTTCATCCGCATTGTAGTTTCTGGTCTCCAAGTAGTTTATCCTGGCTGCCTTCAACTCATCATCCTGAGTATTTGGCTTGGGGGCAGCCTTGATGGTAGCTTTCATGAAGCCTGGAGACCCTCTTGAACTTTCCCCCCTTAACTTCCTCTTCCTCTCTCTTTCCTCCTCCTCAATCTCCTTAGAAGTCAGTTTCCTTTTCCTTTTGTCACTCACAGGCCTTGGTGACTCAGGGTGGAGAGAGCTTTGGCCTTCATTGCTTGATTCAGCAATCAAGCTCTGGCCAGAGAGAGGTTGTGAAGCATCTTCACCAGCTGGTGCCTCACTGAGGGTAATGGGTGCTAAAGAAGTTCCTGTCTCAAGGTTCACAGGTTCAACTTTTGGGCCTTCAGTCAAGGCTTCCCCTTTGAAGCTAATCTTAGGGTCCACCTCAACATCCAGTTGACCAAAAGTCTTACCTACTAGTCTCTGTCTATATAGTCTTGACATCAGCTTGTATTCTTCAAACACCCTTTCTTGAATCCTATCTGCTAATCTTGCAGCTTGTCTGTTTTGACTTGGGTTGACAAGTGGAAGATCAATCAGATGGATACTCTCATAGAAGCTTAGGTTGAAAAACTTGAAAATTTCCTGTTGACCCTGAGATCTAGAGATGACTAGAGCTCTTCTATCAGTGTCATACCTCCATCCCATGATTGGATTCTCAGAGTGATGAGATGGGGTAGGCATAGCTCTAGGAATACCTTCCTCAAACAAACTTTGTATGAGTAAGTCCACATCCATATAGACTTGCGCAAGTAAGTCTACATCCATATAGACTTTGAGGAGGTTGCTGAGTATGGACCATTGCATAAGGAGATGGTCAATACAATCAGTCTCACAATGATGAGAGTTTTAGAACACTTAACAGATCAAATGAGGAACCGGGTTTGTGTAAATGATACTAAAAACACAAGTAATTGAGACAGAACTAAAAACAAGAACAGACGAATATGGTTTTCAAAGATGCTGTATATTGCTCTTAAGTTCTATTACAAGTGTTACAAAGCATAAAAAGAAATACAAGGACCTGAGATACTGTATACTACATCCTACAGCCGTCAATACTTTGAAAGCTAGCTGGAAACACTAATCTACACAACAAGATCAATGTAGAATCAAAAGGCAGATTGCCTTTTGACTAGTGACTATGACATGCCATAGCTCATATCCTTTTATATTATAAAAAGGATAACAGATACAAAGTAGGAAGTTACAGTCCCAAGACCATAATCTAAAGTTTACAAAAGCATGGACCTTTTCACTAACTTGTATAAGTTGGTGAGTCTTCACAGTTGCAACGGAAAGTAAGTCAGCTTTATGCAAAGTAGATCAGAGAAAGCATGTCCTCTCTGTTTTCGAAAGAAATCAGTCTTCACTTCATTTGGCTTCGGAAGACTTTGTCTTTGAAGCTTCGGAAGACTTCATCTTTGGCTTCGGAAGATTTGGACTTTGGCTTCAAAAGATTTTACACTTAGAATAATTTCTGTGATGAGTATAAAACTTTCAAAGCAACTTCTACCATATACATCAGTGCATGCATGCAGGAAGCTCCTTGGTTGTTTTGACTTCTTTAGTTGCATCAATCTTCTAATATACCCTTACAGTAACCTTTGGAGCAAAGAATAAACATCAATCTGAAAAGTGAAATGCCAAACAACTTGAATTTAAATAAAACATATACCGTAACGTATATAAAATAGAGAAGACACAAACTTATATTTTTCGTAGAGAGGGGATGACCTACATCCAAAATATTTACAAGAAGCACATGAAAAAAAACCAAAAAGGAAAGAAGATAACAATAAAATAAAATAAAACATAACCAGCTAGTAGGGGACAGTGTAGATGATTTTATTAACAAATCCGTTACGTCACATATATACCACAAATATATACACAAATGACACTTTAATTATCAAAACCAAAAACCAAAACCTACCACTTAATAGTTCTGACCGGTTAGCAGACCAAATAAAAACAACTTTTAAAATAGTTAAGTAAATATTAATATAGTAATATGATATTACAAAATCACACTTAAAGTGTGCATTATCAACTTGTACACATAGTGAAGATGAGCTTGTACATATGAAATAACTTTTTTTCCAAATTCACATGGACGTGAGCCTAAGTGGATTTTTTTTATTTGAGGCTTTCAATTAATTCGTATGCCTACATGGCAAATTTCGTTTCCACGTGAATTTGTACCACTGGTTGCAGAATTAATTCAATCACATATTAGCCATGAACAAATTCATGTGATTGGTCTTGGGAATCGTCAGGTCGTCAACCATTTGTACTAGTAGTGGTGTACAAACCGGGTTTTTTTTTAAAACCGGTTTGGGGTCCAAACCGAAACCGGTTTGGTCAACCCAAGTCAAAACTGGTTTGGCCCCAAATCGGTTCGGGTTATAAACCGGTTCCTAGGATGGAAAATCCAACCCTATGAAACCGGTTTGGGCCGGTTTGGAAACCGGTTCGGACCCAAACCAGTTTGGGTTTTTTTTTCACAATATAATAATATTAAGATATAAAAGATATATAATCATATTTATATTAATAAATCAAAAGCAATAAACAAAAAAACACTTATACTTAATTTAAAAAAAAATAATATTTTTGTTAACATATAAAAAATATATAATCATATTTATATTAATTTTATCAAAAATAATAAAATAAAAGTTGTAAGTATTATTATTATTAATATTGTTATTAATATCATGGTGGTAGTTGTTTTTATTATTATTGTTGTTGTTACTTGTTGTGATTATTATTGTTATTAATATTATTATTAATATCATTGTTTTGTTTAATGTTAAATTATTATATCTTACGTTACTTGTTAATCAATATGACTTAACGTCTCAAAGCGAGATATATAATGAAAGTGAAATATATAATATATAAAACATATAAATAATTTAAACAACATAGAAATTTAAATAATAGTTTTTTAAAAACTAAATATTTAGCCTAGTCGACTAGTCGTTCTCCGTTCGTTCGTTGCATACTTGTACGTTTATTCTTCGCCATCAAAACCGGAGCTATTACGAAGGTACTCATCATTTGTCGCTTCATCATCGGTCATTTCGGGTGTCAATCCGCTCTCTACCTTGTCCTCGTATAATTCTGCTTCGTATTCCAATTCTCTTTTGAGTGAGCATTTGTCTTATACACTTTCCGCAACATCCAAATAATCCTCCAAGCAAATTGACATTTTAACCGTTTGGGGAGTGAGTCGAGTTCGTCTTATCGATATAACCCCGCCATTAACAGAAAAAGCAGATTCCGAAGCTACCGTGAAAGCTTGAACGGTTAGTAAATCTCGAACCATGGTGGATAGGATGGGAAATTGATTTTTCTTACCTTTCCACCAAGCCAACAAGTCAAAAATTTTAAAATCTTGTGGAGTCATGGCGGATAAAAAAGTTTGTTCCACCATACTTCACGAGTTCACTACTCGGAGTGTTACCACGTTGTCGTTTATTACATTCATCCCTTAAAGTATTATATAAAGCAAACATTGGATCATTTGAACTTTCAGCATGTGCCGCATGCTGAAATGACTCATGGATGTGTGATGTTTCACCATATTTTAATAAATAAACATCAAACATTTTTTTTCTAATTGTTGGTTAAAAGTAGCTTTTAAAGTTTGACCACAAAATGAGTTTTCTTCTTCTAAATCTAAATTAGAAGTAATTTTATCAAGTAAAGTTTTAACCCCCGACAAATTTAAACAAGGGTTTAATACAGCAGCACATGTAATAACCGGATGCATTTGTTTAAAATACTTTTTAAGTCATTAAATAAATTTGGTGAAGTACTAACGGACTCGTTGGTTAATAAACTTCAGAAAGACAAGTAGTTGCGTTTTTCAAAATTTGAAGCATTTTGTTTATTTCTTCAATAATGGACCAACCCGATGGATAGTAAGTATTTGTCTTTTCACGACTCACCAAACTATTATGAAAGGCTATTAAACTTTCTTTTTGTTCAATAGCCTTTTCAAACATGTTACAAGTGAAATTCCATCGTGTAGGTACGTCCCAATTCGGACCTAAACATTTGAAATTTGCGTCTTTACAAAACTTGTGATATCTACTATATCTTTGGTTATTGCTAAAAATATCACGTAACATTCTTTTAAAACGATCTTTCACTGTTTCAATCGTTCTTAAACCGTCTTGAACGACTGAGTTTATGATATTCGCAATACATCGACTATGAAAAAACACAACGTCACACATTAGTTTATATTTTAATTTTAAATTATCTATCGCAAGCGTGTTATTTGACGCATTATCAAAAGATATAGAAAATATTTTGTTTTCTAATTTATACGTTTTAATAACTTTATCAATAAGATAAAAAATGTTTTGGCCGGTGTGAAGATAATCAAACAATTCAAACGCAATCGTACGTTTCATCATTTGCCACGAAGCGGGTTCAACCCAATGGGCGGTGACATAAATGTATGAGTCCGGTGAACCGTGAGGAGTCGACCAAACATCAGTAGTTAAGTTAACATCGGTTTGTAATTTTTCAGCATAAGATATTAATTCATTTTTAGCTTTTTTTCATATTTTTAAACAATCTCTTAGAAGAGTAGCACGACTTACATTGGTGTAACGTGGTTAGAGAGTTCGTTGAATGAGTCGAGTCAAACATTCGTTGTCGAAATATTTGAATGACAAGCTTTCTTGAATTACAAATGCGCCATTTGCTCCCGAACCGCATCAACGTTATAAGCCCAAACATTTTCTTCATTTGTCATCGAAGCTTGACCTTGAGACGGTTTACCTTTCAACGCCTTACAATATTTATACGCAATGTGGTTTTTCAACGTTGTGTTTGCATCTTTTTTGAAAAACTTATGGCAAAACTTGCAATGAGCCTTGTCCAGACTGCTAGCCATTTGACATAAATCGTAATTGCACCATATTTCGAGGTTTCTGTTCGCAGGAAGGATTGCTACCACCACGTTGCTTGAAGACGCATCACAACCAACGGATGATTGAACACTTGATGAAGTCATTTGAGAGAGTTTTTTCTAAAAGAACAAAAGTATTGAGCGTTTTTGTGATTTTTGAGAGTAGAGAGCGTTTTAAGTTGTTGTGATTCAACCAAAACATCCAATATATATATATACTAACCGAATGGGAGTATAATGATAAAAAAAACCACAAAAAAACGGTCCAAAAACACTTCAAACGGCCAAAAAACGGCTATAAAGCCGTTATACAACGACTTGTTTTAAAAACCGGTTTGAAAACCGGTTTGAAAACCGGTTTGAAAACCGGTTTGAGAACCGGTTTGGGACCCGGGTTGGAAACCAGTTTGAGACCGGTTTGAAACCAGACCAGGTTAGAACCTGGTTTGAACATTGACACCTACAAACCGAACCAAAACCGACGGGTTGGGCCGGTTTGAAACCGGTTCCCGCCAAACTGGTTTAGGCCCAAACCGGTTTAGGCCCAAACCGGTTTCGTTTTTTTTCTCGAACCGGTTTCCAAACCGGGTTTTTTGAACACCTCTAATTTGTAGTGACCGACGACTCAATCCACGCAAAAACCACTTGTACGTTATTCTTTTAAAGAGTTGTACTGTAGATCAATCTTTTAAATCTATACTTATTAATAAAACAATATATTTAGTGTCACGTGTTATTTTCTTAAGCATTTATTACTTTGATTTCCCGCCTAAAAATGTATCTATTATCATTCTTAGTCATAATTTATTTGAATAAAATCAGCTATTGCTATAATTACAAAAAGGAGGATTTTTTTTCCTAAAATAGTGTATATAAAAAAAATATTTACTAAAATAGGTGTTTAAAGAAGTGTTTTTTTCTCACTATAATGTTATTGGTTAAATTTATTTTACTTTTAAAATAATATTATCAAAAAGAGTCAAGTATCAAAAAGAGTCAAGTACAAAGGTTAGTAAAATAAAATTGTAAAACCATTTGGTTCATAGTCATAATTAAAAACAGAAAGTTTTTCAAAAACTTTTTTTTGTTTTTTTCTAATTCACACAGACTTAAATTTAAATCATTTTTTCATATAGAAAATGAATTTTTTTTATCTATAGTTTTATTTTAATTTCACACAAAAGTAGGCATATTTGTTTTTTATTCTTTTTAAAAATATATATTTTTGAAAATGCTTTAAGTAGCTCAAAAGTTGTAAAAATGTTTCAATTAGATAACTCAAGTTTAAAAAGTGTTCTAATTAGATCACTTTTTAAATTACAAACAGAACATCAAATTTTGTATACAAAGAAGTTTTCGAATGTTTATAGATGTTTTCATGTTCAATATTATTTGTTTATTACATAAAGTTTTTATTTATAAGTTTATTTCATTTCATATTATACACTATTTAAACTTATAAGCATTGATAAATAAAAACCTATTAATATTAGATATATATGATGTTAAAAATTAAACATAAAAATTGATATACAAAGTATTAACAACAATATTATGACTTACAAACTTTTTAATCAAAAATTTTTTTTACTGATTAAACCCGTGTATTACACGGGTCTTTAGTCTAGTGTTATATATATTTGTTGATTGATTAAAACTAACAGAAAGAAATAGAAGCATGTAAACTTTTTTACAAGTTGAATGGCTGTAAACCGTACATTGAGAAGAGCAGGCAGTAGGAAATCATGTTTTGTTGATCGATCGAAAGCAAGTAAGCACGGGAAGCGAGTTCAGTTCTTCAAACCTGTTAAACGAAGCAAGTTTAGCAAGAACGAAAGTGATTTTGATATGAAAGTAATCAAATGATTCAAAGATCTATTGATAATCAAAGACGATAGATTGAACCAAAGATATCAAGAAGAATGTTCTTATATTCTATGAATCAACATAAATTCATAATAAACATTTATCAAACCCTAACATTTATACTAGATTTTAACAACCTAAAAATAAATTTAAAAGCCATTCAAAATTCAAATAATAAAAAGATAAGTCAACCAATTCAAACTCAAATAATAAAAGACAAATTATTTTTAATTTCTAAATATTAGTAAATAATTATTATGTTAAAATTTTCATATAATTACCCGTGTAGTACACGGGTTTCTAAACTAGTGTATCAATATATCCGAAACTTAAAAAACAGACTATTTTTTCTTTGGTTATAACTGTTTTGTGAACAGTTTTAGCTTGAAAGTTATGCTTTAGAATGAAATACTGGCTATATACATGTATGGATATGAAATAGGCAAAATCTGGCAATTTGGACAACCATATATACTCCAAATTACTAATGGACCAAAAACAAACTAGAAGATACCCAAATTCAATAGAAAGTATGTACCACAATTCTAATCTTCACCAGCACCTAATTAACTACCTTTCAATTAGCACTTAATAATCTTTACATGTCATTTTCTAACCGATAATTAACCGAAAACAAACTGCTTTGGTACATTAGGATATGTGCTTCACATAGATCATCAGTACCCCCATCAATTTGTAGCAAATCACCAGTTTTCAGGCTGTAAACAAACAACCATCTCCCTCCACCTGAGGTAAACAATACGTCCCCTTCTTTATTCCAAAAACCCGAAACCGCCACATCATACAGCGGCAGATTTGGATCAAACCAACAGTGCAACACCCATTCTTCCTTCTTCAACACCCACAACTCGATACAAACGTCCACATATGCGAATCCAACTTCACCGTTTAGATCTACCAACTGATACTCGGTCCAATCGCCTCCTCCTGGTTTGGGAGGGTCCGTTAACCCGAATTCCTCCATCTTCACATCAAACCACACTATCTTTCTCACATCAGGTGACCACCAATATAAACAATTGATCAACCAATGCAAACGCCCATTAGCAAACACGCCTGCACCGCTTATCGGATAAGCAGGTGTTTTGGGTATCTCTCGCCACAACCTCGTCCCCGAGTAATGGACCATGGTGCATAGTTGTTTTCGTACCAGATCAACGTCTAGTGGCCACACGGGTTCTTTAGGAATAACGAACACCGTCTTTAAAGTGTTGGTGGAATCATCAAAGCCAATCCCTGCTGCCTCATTTACGTCGAACCAGTTCATGAGACTAGACATCTTGACGGGTGGCAAATTGTGGTGTTGTTTAGTAAGAGGATTGATAACAGCAAACCTATAGGTGCCATGATCGTCAGGGTCCTTTTCGTAAAAGACTAGGGTTAGCCCGTTGCATGAACCTAGAACCAGGTTTTCTCGAGTCAGGAACGAGGGGCTCTTGTAATAGAACTCGAAAACGGGGTCCTTTTGCGTGTTTGTAGTTCCTTGGATTGCACGCAAAAAACTAATTTTGCAGTATTTGGTGACCTTGTAGGGATGAACTGGTAGAGTTTGTTGGAAGATGATGGGTGTGGGTTCTTCTTCGACACGATGAATGGTTTCGAGGTAAGGATCGTTGATGTATTTGAGCCATTGTTTGCATACACACCGGAAACGAGCTAAAGATTTGATGGGCAATCTTGACAAGATTTCGTATATAACGTCTTCAGAAAACTGATGATCCGCCATTGATGTACGTGCAAGTTGAAGTTGAAGGATGAATGTATATGTTGATATGTTTAATGCTATATATATGTGTGTATTACTTGATTAATTAGTTGCCGACTTAACACATGTTAAATTTGTTATCATCAAAAGTTGTAACAAACAATCCAGTTCTTTAAGGATTCTTGTCTACTTGATATCACAAACTAGATAACTAATATTTAAACTAACAATAAAGATAAACATTATCTTCGTTCTTGTATGCTAAAATTGTATTTTAAGACGATAACAAGAAACACAATTAAAAATATTAATACGTTAGCGACGGTAGTCATAAAAAAATTGATTTATGTGAATCTGTTGCGTCTAGGTCTCGGTGTTACCGTATTAATTTCATGTTGTGATCGATGATTTTCTCTTTAATTCGGGTTTGATTTCATTTAAATTGTGTCAATCAAGAACCTATGGCACACGTTCAATTTCACTTTTGACTATTCACATAAGGTAACTCTAGTTATTTGAATTGTAATCGTTTTAATAATACAATTAGAAAAATAGTGGTGATAGTGGTAGTGATAGTTGTAATGGAAAACTTGATCTTAAGAGTTAAGACCACCCGCAACTTGTGATTGTGGAACTTGACACAGGAAATCGATGTGGCACTAACGGACGAAATTTCATGGATGTTGTGTTGTGTGGCTTCATTCATGGGACGTTATAGATGGTCACGTCTTGGGATAAACTGCTACCGATGTTCGTGTGTGGACCTGGTTGATTTTATCTCAAGAAACCTTAAAATTGTTCTATGTTCCTGCTTCAGAGGACCACTTATAGAATTAGGGTAAATGAGACTCAGATGAAGAGGATGAGTCAAAATGGGGATACCATGTTTCCTAAATAATAAATGATGGAAACTAAAATAAATGTTTCAAAAAATCTAAAAGTTTTTTGCTAGCTAGCTTCAAACTTAGACAAATCATGTGATATCATAGGAAGGTTGATTTGACTCGAATCTTCAACGTGATCTTTAATCCGACACCAGTTAATAATCTGATTCAAATGGTTGTTATGTTATTTTGAATGGAAACCCAAACTTTTATAGGGCTTTTATGTTTCTAATGTTACTTGGTTGATGACTATAGGATTTCTTTTGTCTTAGCGTTTGGGTTTTTTTGTTTTTCCCTTCATCAGGGGTTGGGATTTCTGGTTTGGTTCCAATAGATTTAAAACTACAAATTTGTTTAGAGATCGGTCATGAATGAAAACCCTAACTTTTTATGGTGGCTTTTATGTTTTATTTGTTGGATATGTCGATGATTATGAGCCTTTGTTCATTTGAGACTTAGTTACATTTGTAATTTGACTTCACTGTTTGATTTTATATAAGTCACTGGATGATAATAAACATAGGATCACATGAGAGATTCTTGCATTTATTTTCTTATATCAATTGTTGAAGGCTAAGATGACGAGACCCGGCTCATGATAGCCATAAAATTGATAATCGGAAACTTGCCACGATTCAATGAAATTTGCTAAATACATTGTCTTGGTGTGGCAAATCTGTTATATGTAGTTGTTTTGCTTTAGTCTGATTTAAAAACTAGAGATTATGTGATGATGTACCCTAAAAAAATTCAATAATCGTTATGGCGTGGCAGCCATGATGTCAACCTGAATTTGTTTCTCGCTTTCAGATTAGTTTACGATTTGTAGGCACTTCAATTAATCAATTATGAGCCTCAAGTGTCATTTTTTTAAACATTCTAACAAACAATTAAAATACAATGGTCCAGCGCGCCTGACACCATTTAGTTGCAATAATATTTAGGCTAGTTATTATTTATTTATGATAATTCTTGTCACATCTTGTTGATCGGGACTAATCGCGACTGATTGATATCAAAACAATATAACGAAAAATAGTAATTTAAACTTAAAAGCAGTTACATTTCCCAAGTCAAATGTCTACGTAGCATTACAACATTAATAAATTACCCAAATAAATAATTGTCAATAGCCTTTATGCTAATCATCGATCTTTAACAAATAGCATAAATTCTCTAATGCATCATCTACAAATATGTCAATGGTGTTCAAAATAACAAGTGTTTAGGAAAACAGAATAACAAACAAAATGACACAATTACGAGAAGAAATCATATGAGCTAAAAACATTATTTTTATCTTTTTATATAGAGATATTGTACTTGTTTAATAGATAAAAACGTTCATTTTTTTGTGTAATTTTTATAAAAAAATAAATTTTTATGTAAAAGTTATGAGTGTTTAAAAAATATACGAGAACTTAATTAAAAAAAGTAACAAAATGACCATGCTTAAAACACCCCTCTAAAAAAAATTTTATAAATTAATCTCAACCATTGAATAAGAAAGTTTATGGTTAACATTTTTTATTACACCTTTTTAAATTTAAAACATTTTATATTTGAATCTCTGTCTTTTGAAAATATTATTCAAACAAAGAAATAAATTAATTAATAACAAATAAACATTTGTGGCAAAATTGTCGCATTTTATTCAAGTTTTGCGACAAAATTATCACAAATGAATGTTTGTGCATTATTCGATTTAAAAATATGCAAAATAATGAATTAAAAAATTAGTTAAATTTTTTTTTATTGCAACTGTGTTGCGAATTACGCAAGATTTGTTGACAATTTTGCCACAAACATATATTTTTGTTTATTTTATTTTTAAATATGTTAGATAATCGATTAAAAGAATTAGACTATTAAAGAGTTGTCACAAATGTGTCGCTAAGTTTTGCAAGATGTGCGACAATGTTGCCTCAAACGTGTATTTTGTTTTATTTTATTTATATATATGTGAGATAATAAATTAAAAGAATTTAAAAAACGAGTTGTCGCAAACGAGTCCCAAGTTATGCAAGATTTGCGACACTTTATTATAAACGTGTAATTTTGTTTTATTCTACTTATTAATAAGTGAATTACAAGAGTTAGATATATTGCAAATTTGTTGATCCCACCGTATTAGCAAAAATCAAATAATAAAAACATGTTTTTCTCGCAAGTGTAGCAAGATCCGTGACAACTTTACCACAAATACTTATCTTTCTAAATTTTTATTTTATTTCATTCTATATTACATGTATTTAGAATTAATAAGTTGTTGGAAAGTCGTCGCATTTTCTAGTAGTGAAGTTTTTAAGTTTTTTCGTTTTTGCCATTTGTAGTAAGTTGTCCCGATATTGTGGCAAATATAGAGTTATGGCAAATTTTGAGCAAAAGTTTGTACGGAAACACCCATTAACTTTAGTAATGAGTTAACTAAAAAATGTAATCGATTAATAATATAATTAGAATAATAGTAGAGGTGGTGGTAGTAATAGTAGTGGAGTACTGGATCTAAGACCACCCGCAATGTGTGATTGTGGAACTTGACACAGGAAGTCGATGAGGCAATTACGCATAAATTTTCACAGGTGCTACGTTGCGTGGCCTAAGGGATGTTTTTAGACGGTCACGTCCTTGGGGACGGACGACAACAGATGATTTTTCAACATGTGTTTGTGTCTAATATTCATACCAACCTGCGAACATGATATGTTTATAGTTGCATATATATTCCAGTAAACAACATAAAGAAATTAACAAACAATAAATTATGCGTGCTATCAAACAAACAGTTGGTCTAGCACTCCAGCCATTATACTTCTTTTTTCCAGTTGTAAACTAAGCAAATATGACAAACGAGAACAAGAAGACACCCAAAGCCAATACAAAGTATGTTCTACAATTCTACTAGTCCTCACCAACAACTATCTATAATCACCACTTATCACTTTATATTAGCTTTAATCGATTGAACCCTTGTGTCAATACGTACCACGGATCGAAAACAAGCTGCTTTGGTACATTCGAACATCCGCTTCACATTGATCACCACGACCAACTCCTCGCAAAACGCCCGTTTTCAAGGTGTAAACAAACAACCGCCTCCCACCATCAGTAAAGCCAATCCCTGCAGCCTCATGTGGGCCGAACAAGTTCATGGTTCTAGATCTAATGTTCTTGATGGGCGGCAAATCGTAACGTTGTTTATTAACATTAACAGGATTGATTATGGTTTATTATTATTGTTGTTATCCAATTAATGGTTTATTATTATTGTTGTTATCTTGTTTAAGTTTATTCAAATTCAGATGGTAAGCAGATAAGTTTTGGTGGTTAGCTTCAAAGGATGCAGTCGTGTGATGAAAAATCAATAATAGAAAACATATGTGTGGATGAGGGGGTGCACATTTCTAGCGTAAAATTTGTAACATATGTATTAGTGCCCCTATCATATTTTTAAAATTTCTAACAAACTAACTCAGACACCCGGTAATTTATATAATAACCCAAAATTCTCAATCAAAACTAAGTGCGTGTATTCCATATGTTATGTAGTTTCTCTCCTCTCTCATCTATCAACTTCAAGCATATTTTAATCCAAGGGGGTTATTGGGTTTGGAATCACCCAACATCAATTTCTTTTTCATACTGATCCAATCTTTTTTATGATTGATATCGTTGTTTTATAGTTATGAAAAACTTATTACCCCATTATCAATTGGTTTTATGATAATTAATTATATACAATAAAAAAGTATATGAAAGTTTTGAAAGCTATATATAACTTGAAACAAATAATAAAAAAGTTATAATATTGAGTATTGAAGTTTTATTATATTTGGTAATTAAGAGCCCAATGGTGAATCGTCAATTATCATTTATCCAACTCGTTATCAGTTATAAAGGCACAAGGCCTAATTATTAACTAAAAAAATCACAAAAGACCTAATTAAAGGTTGAAATCATTGTTTTGAAGAACGGATTGGACAGGACGGTCCGACAGGGAATCGGAGGGTTGGCATCAATTCGTTTTGGAGGGGTTCGACCGGGCGGTTCGTCCCGAATCGGTGGTCGGACCGGGAACGGAGCAGTGGTCAGACCAGATTTTGATTTTTTTTAATTTTTTTGGATTTTAATAGGTAAATACGGGGTGTAGAACAATAAATTAGTGTGTTGGACATAATATTATTGTTAAGTTTTATATATAATTATAAAATACACACATAGATTACTTATATTGAATTATATATATAATATCCTATATTTATAATCATGACGTCATCCGTTTCTTAAATCTAGTCCGACCACCGAACCTGTAAGGCGTCCGGTTCGACGTCCGATCGGTTCTGAAAACATTGGTTGAAACAGAGCCATCCAAGTCAAGAATTTGACCGGCTCGTCCCGACTTTTGACCAATCTATATGAATTTGGGTTGTTAGAATTCAAAAACTAAAAAATTATGATTGATCCGCTACGGCTGACCCAATTTGACCTAGCATGTTCTACTAGTCTTTACATTTCTCATTTTATAAACTTTCAAGCAACAATTTCTCTATCATTTATCTCTTGTTCCTTACAAAATGTATCCTTACAGCCAACACAGGAACCAACCCGAACAAAACATGTTTGATTCATCGAACTATTATCGACTCTATATAGATAGAAAGCCAAACCAAATTTATATATTTGGCAACCTTCAACCTACCCAACTTCACCGAATATTATTAGAATCCTGATCCCGAGTTTATAACTAAAACCCAACGCGAGATTGAGTTTGTAGCCGAAACGCAAACACACACACACACCCTATAGGGATGCTCAAGCTCAGCCACTGATTAATATGAATCGTTTTTCATACTATTAGTGAATTGTTTTTTGTATCAATCAACTATTGTTTAAACCTATAGGAAATAATCAATATTTATTGGATTTTTGAGAAGTGTCCATTATAACTTTCATCCGACAATGATTCGGGAAAATTATGAAGTCTAACATGATTAGCTAGAAATGGCAAGAATTTGTCTCAAAATATGATAGTTTTTGGAGATCTACAACAATAACTCTATCCCAAACAAGAAATGTACCATATCCGATGGAACATCAAGCAAAACAGACCAAAACATCATCATCAACCTAGCATATAAGTTGATATTCCGATGCCAGCTCCCTTTTACAGGAAACCAACTTAATAACATTAATGATGAATTTCAGGTGCATGAGGAGGCGGTTTGGCTACCGGGGGTGAGAAGCAAAGGATAAAATCCATCATAACTTCTCTCGAGCGGGATTTCAAAAAAAAGTTTGAATATATACCATATCCGACTTCATGCTAGATCGAGTTCAACCGTCAAGGGTCAGTAAAGATCCAACTAGAAAGGATTAATTGAACTTGAAAGAGAAAAAAACATAGATATGTACGCCTAGAGAAAACATTTTCCATTTAACAGACGCGATCAAGAAATCACCCTAAAGCCAAAAAGACATAAAATAAAATGGAATCAGTAATTTTATTGTTCATCTTTTATTTTGTCTAGTATGATTTTTTAAAATTTCCTAAACGTTTTCTATTAAACAAAGACATTTTTTAATAATATTTTAATTAAATGAAACTTTTACTTTAATAGCAACTCAATTACTACAAGGAAGTTTATACGGGTTGACTTTGAGTTTGACACTTGGATGAATGAAGGTACCGAAACATTGAAAAGTGGTCGGTTTAGTGGTTTTTATCGTTTTTTTAGATATCATTTGTTTGCTTTAATTGGTTTGATATTTGGACTATAAAACTTTGATATGTGAACTTATAAGATGGTTCATTAATATCATACTGCACATGCATATTTGTATAATTTATAAGTTAAGAAAGAAACAAACGTATACGCGAGCACTTTGGTTTAATAATAGACTCGTTAAATCTAGTTTTTAAACCGTGAATTGAAAGATGAACTAATTAAAGACTACATAGCAAAATAAAAAGAACGACTCCACATTTGTTTTCCTTCTCTTTTGATTCATCAGTTCTTAATCGAAAACTTGTGTTGGACTGAAAAGAAGCCCTTCGATACACCCGAATATCTGCTTCACATCGATCACCCCGATCAACTTCTCGCAAACGACCAGTTCTCAGGGTGTAAACGAACAACCTTCTCCACCATCAGAGGTCAATAATATGTCCCCATCGTTGTTCCAACAACCCGAAACCCCCACGATATATAGTGGCGGATTTAGAACAAAACTACAGTGCAACACCCATTCTTCCCGCTTCAATACCCACAACTCGACACGAATGTCATCGATATACGCAAATCCCACTTCACCATTCAGATCAACCAACTGATTCTCAACCCAAAAGCCCCCTTTTCGTTTGGGAGGATCTATTAACCCGAATTCCTCCATCGTCACATCAAACCACACCATTTTCGTTCCTTCATAGAGTGACCACCAATGAGAACTAACCAACCAATGCAAACGCCCATGAGCAAATACGCCTGCACCCTTTATCGGATAATCAGGGATTTGGGCTATCTCTCGCCACGAGCTCGACCCCGAGTCGTGAACCATCGTGCATAGTTGTCCCCGCACCACATCAATGTTTAGTGAACAAACTGATGGCTCTTTTAGAGTAACACACACCGTCTTTAACGTGTTGGTGGAATCATCAAAACCAATCCCCATCGCTTCTGCTGGATAGCATAAGTCGACATAAGCAGACCTGTGGCTGTTAATCTTGATGGGTGGGAGATCGTAACGTTGTTTACTAAGAGGGTTGATAAGTGCTAGAAAGGTGCCATGACATGGGTCTATTTCGTACACACCAGGGTTAGTCCATTGCACGAGCCTCGAACCACATTGTCTAGAGTCATGTGGTATGAATCCTTGTAACATAACTCCATAACACGGTCCTTTTTCGCAGTTGAAGTAGCTTCGATTGCGCGCCAAAAAACTGATTTCGCAATGGTTGTTGATCTTGTTGCAATGAACAGATTGAATTTGTTTGAACATGATGGGCGTGGGTTCTTCTTCGACACGATGAATGGTTTCGAGGTAAGGGTCGTTGATGTATATGAACCATTGTTTGCATACACACTGGAAACGAGCCAAAGCTTTGACGGGCAATCTTGATAAGATTTCGTATATAACGTCTTCAGGAAACTGATGATCCGCCATTGATGTGCTGGCTGAAGGTTAAAGTGTTTAGGGTTTTAGTATGTTGATATGCATGAAGGTTGATGATAGGGTTTAGTAGTATTCTTTTAAAGAATGATAGTGTGGTGATATTTATAGATGAGTGAATTGAAACTTAGTCCCCAAGATTGAATACTTGTAGATAAATTTACCCGATAACTTACCAAACTTAATTAAAGTGATAATTATGATCGTAAGTTGAATATTTTTGTAGATTTATCACTTGAAATACAGTAATCTTTTTATTAATCCTAGAATCAGTTTTCCATATTTATCATTTTGCAAAAGTAACTCAAATCAATTACCAAAATAAATGATAGATTAAATACTACGGTATATTTTTTATCATCATAAATTGAATAAAAATGCAAGTCCACTTGATATAACAAACTAGATGATTAAATATATAAATTAACAAAAGATAAAATTATATTTGTTCTTGTCACTTAATATATATGGTATTCTAAGATGTTAATGTTATCTTTGTTCTTGTATACTAATATGGTATTCTTTAAGATGTTATTAAGAAACTCGACTAAAAATATTAAGCAATGGTAGTCATAAAATTTAATACTTTGCGTCGTGGTCATGGTGATGCCACGTTTCATCTAGTGATGAATTACTTATTAGACTATGTGTTATTTATCTTACATTATCTTTTCCATCTTAAGTTTTCATCTTATACGTTGCTTTGCTCTCTAAAGAAGATGAAGTTTGCTTGTTCTGGCTGCCATAGTTGACGGCTAAGGATGGCGATGAGGATGCTACCAATGGTGGTGGCAATGATGATCTTTAGGGTTTTAGTTTGGCTCTAATAGTATGACATGAATTATGCTTAAATACTATTAATGTATGATCACATGGAGGAATTACAAACAAATACATCCTCTAATCGAGGAGATAAAGATAGAAAAGATAATATATGATAAGATATATGGTCTATTACTATTTAATTCCGGATTGATTTCATTTAAATTGTTTCTATCCATAACCTATAGCACATGTTTCTCGCTTTTGAGTATTCTCATTATTATGTAAACTGCTAGCAAAATTATATATTATATTACCAGTGGTGAGTGTAACCGCTGGTAGAAATCATCTCAGCCATTGAATCAAGCTGAATCAAATCATGTCCGTTTAAACTCGACGGTTATGACGGTTACGAGGTGGTTTCCGGCAGTTACGAGGTGGTTTCTGGTGGTTACAAGATTGTTTTCAATGGTTCTTCTAGAAGTGGCGGCTCAATGCAGTTTTCTACTCTCTCTCCTACGCTCCTGCAATTTCTAATTCCACCCCACGTCGCCATTAACCTCCACATACAACTCCTATAAATCTTGATGAATGGTTGTTGATGTCTCTTCTTTACATTCAGTCACACATCTGTCGCTCTTTTGCCTTTCCTAACAGACTAATCGGATATAACAGGTACTCTCTTCACCTTCGTCTTCATCTTTCTTTTCGTCTTTGGTTTCATCACTTCCCTTCGTTCGTCCTCTCGTCTCCCTTCAACCTATTTACCCTTAAATCTGAACACCAATTTGTTACTCTATATGTTACAATTTAGTAATTTATCCATGTTGTTATCCTTTCTGTTAGTCATCAATCCGTATTTCTAGGGTTTGCTTTCTCAAATCAAATTCATATCCTTGGTTTCCTTCTCGGTGTTGCTCATCGTTGTGTGTGCACGGTGAACACAAATGATGGACTAATGAAATATATCACCAACGAATGGGCCTCTAAAAGAAAATCAAATTCTTCATTTTTTAATTCATTTGTCCTATTTTCAGGCATGAAATATTTGTTGGTTGTCTCCCTTTTTCTGGCTTCTTCAATCGCTGGACGTTTGATGGTTCTTTTGTTTGAATATGTGATTCTGGTACATTCTTAAACGGTGTTTCAAAATTCAATCGCTCGATGGTTCTTATTTCTCCAACATGTTTGAATTGGTTATTCGGGGACGTTCATGAATCTTTTGTCTGTTGGTATGTTGAATTGCATGTGGTAATTACTTCAGCACTTTTTAATAATCTAATATTATTTTGTTGGTTGCTTTTGGTTTTGCTTCCACACTTCCTCAGTGGGTATGTAATATGTTAATTTGCATTTCCTAACTGCTTCCACAGTTCTTTTATTGAATGTGTTATCATGCTCTTTTGATAATAATTATTCATTTAAAGGAAGTTAACTCTTGCGTCTATTGAGAATCCTTATTTCCAGTGGTTCTAGATGCAATCCTTTCTTAGAAAACATCATATTACCATTGCAGGAGAATCTTCTACAAATTGACAGTGAATTAAGCTCTAAAGTTCTTGAAGGATTGGATAGCTTGGAAATAAAACTAAAGGTTTGGTCAATCATGTTATAGTAACTTGTATGTATGTATATATATATATATATATATATATATATATACTAGTAACATGCCCGCGCGATACGGCGCGTGCGACACTTTTTATTATGGTATTTGCCTCTGGTTAGTTTTATATTTTAAAAAACTGAATTCCTTTTTTAAACATATTGTAACAAACATGGAAAAAATTGTATATAATTAAAGATACGAGTGTCTAAATGTAAATAAGTTTAAAGTTCCACTTTTTTAGTAGCGTTAGAAAGACATAATTACCCTTGTTAAATTGATTTTTTAGGTTGTACCTTGTGCTTAAAATTTACAAATCTCTTAATTTTGGCCGGAATCTTTTCTTCGTACATTATAATATAGTATAGATATGTATATTTTAATCATGCATTTGGTAAATGTAGATGAAAAACGACAAATTTATCATCATTGTGATACAATGGGCTTATGATAATACATATACAAAATTGTTAGCTTATTTGCTTCTGTTTATTATTAGGCTGGTAAAGACGAACTTTTTGTTGACAAACAACAAATTCTTTAGATTAAGTTGTAAATGAATCTTCTTTAGATTATGAACAAACTTTCATTCCTACTTTTGCTGTATCGTTTGTTGCACTTCAAAATGTTTCAAGTATTTAGCTTATTTATTGAATTCAACTCATAACTCCAAAATGCGTTGTTATTCTCATATGTTTAATTAAAATTTAGAGCCATATTGATCATTGTTGCGTGTTTCTTTTTTGGTATTATTGTAGGATTTAAATATGGTGGAAGCATGGGTTTTTCGTTTGATATTTTTCTATGTTGGATATGTTGCGTGTTTATTGGAGATGTATTTCACCTACTACATTACGATTTGTTTGACCATCAATTTTGTTTGTTTTTGTGTTAAGTGTTTTAAATGGGTGAATCGTGTTTGTTTCATAATATCCCCTATGAACTGTATTTTTTGAGGAATTAAAGTTGTAAGTTAATATTCATATGTTGTCTTTCCATCATACTCGAGTGAAAGATGTTTTTGATTCAATATATGAATATATACGAATGTCATTATTTATCTTAAGAAATTATAATTAATATAATATTGAGCCAAGGGTCTCCAAAGGGATAGTTACTCTATCCTTGAGTTTGTCGCCATGACATATTTCCCGACCTATCAATAGTTAAGCTATAAGTGAGATTATATATCGTATGTTAGTTTATTATTATTGAATTAAGAAGCTTAATAAAAAAATTATTTGCATACCTAGATCACTAGTAGGAGTGGTAATTTCACACCACTTATAGGAAATTCATTATTTTATGACCCGTTATCATATTACTATTCATGATCGGTGATTATTCGAAGTAATTTGATTATCTAGATTATGTATTGGAATATTATAATTTGATGAAATAGAGTTTTCTAGGCATGATTTTTTTCATCTTTATGTTGTTAAATATGTTTACATCAAAATCATACATCATATCATAAAATTCCACTTCTAAGTTTGTTTTGTTTTTACATTTTCACACTATATATGTTGCACTTACAACTTCATATATTTTATATTTTTAAGATGATAGATTTACTTGAAATCCCATTATATGGAGATTGTTTTATCATTTCTTTTTGATGTAGTTGGTCATTTTTCACTCATAAGTTAAACGAGCTATACTTTGATCTTCAACATTTTTTTAGAATTCAAAAAAAATAGTTTTATAGTTACGACATTAAAATACCCGACCACCGGACGGGTATAAAACTAGTTAACCTGCGGTTCGCCGTGAGAAACGTATACTTAAAAATTCTGTTATGCTTATCGGCATATTCGATGTTAATTTTAAATAAAAAATCATCAAAACATAAATAAACAAATCACTTCGAAGCGTTACACTCGTAAGTAATATAAACATTATGTAAAAACAAAATAAAAGCACATCAAACCAAGGTCTTGGCTGTCAAAAACCATGTGAAAAAGGCAGGGCCGCCTCAACGTTTTTTGGGGTCTCAATCGAACTAAAAATTCGAGCCTTTTTCAAAATTTTGTTTTATTAAAACTATTGTTTTTTATTCGGGCATCGGACCTGCAATAATAAATTAATACATTTATAGTTGCTGAGATATATTTTTAAGCTGTTTAGATTACATTTATTTCTAACGCTATATGATACAAATTCGTTGGATTGGAAGCCCAACCAAATTAATAAAATGTCTAACTCAGTCAAACTTTTTACACATATAAACCTACTTTACAAATTTTGAAGGACCTTTAAAACTAGGGGCCTAAAGCCCTAATTTTATTAGCTTTGGGTTTGAGCCTGCCCTAAAAAAAACAGTATGCCAGGCATAAGTTTTGTTTAAAGAATAAACGTTTGATTAAACGAAAATAAAATTGAAAGATGAAGTTAATATGAATGTCAAACTTTAATAAAGTTTTTTATATTTAAGCTAAATATGATTAAATGCTTTATAAAATTAGGCTATTAAATATAAGCGTTAATTACACATGTGTATAATATTAGTTTTACTCATTTATTTTAAACCTAATTTTATATATCTTAATAGTTTATATTATTTAAATATTTGAGGGTAACAAAAAATTTAAGTTATTATTAACAGAACGATGTTAGTGTTAGGTCTTATAAACATTACAAAACTGAAATGACAGATCCTAAACATGTTAGTTCTCAAAGTTATGTCTCAAACTCGTTATTTTTGGCAAACAATAGGTACCATTTGTGTAATTAAATCTAAATATCATCCATGCTTATTTTGATCAAAGAATGTAGGTACGTTGTGATGGGTACGTTGATAATACTTGAAAAATTATATAAGAAAACAAAGATGCTAAAAAATTCACGTGCAAATGTTAATAAAATAGGTCTGTCACAAGCGCAAAGAACGTAACAGTTAAAGTTACAAACGTTTGATAAAAATAAGCACAAATAAGTTAGGATCTTATAACACCACGTTTCAAAAGTTATAGAAGGAAAAAAAACTAAATTGTTAAAAAAGTTGATGACTTGTATATTTGACTTTTGATCACAATTTTTACATGTGTGCTTCAATAACTTTTACATTAGGATACACAAAGTCAAATTAAATAAACATCAAAATTTATATAAAAATAAGCATGTACATCATAAGACATATTTAAAAACAATTAAAACATCTAATTTTAAAACTTATAAAAGAAAACAGAAAATAGCCAAAAAATTGTAAATAGTTAACAAATATAAATAAGTTTAGGGTATAAAAAGGTTCATATAGCTAAACTTGGGAGCTTTTTGAAAAATAATTTATGCTAGAAGATAAAAAAAATTCTATGTATTAACAGATGGTACGTCATAATGTATAATAACAATATATACAAAAAAGACACAAAGCATAATATACAATACTATTATGCAAAAAGAACTTGGTGGTTAAATATTTAAATGAGACTCAAATGAAGAAGATGAAGCAAATGGGAATGTCATGTTTCAAAAATAATAAATGATAATGTTTCAAAAAACCTTAAAGGTTTTTACATTTAAACTTAGACAATTCATGTGATATCATAAGACGTCTTCATTTTTCCGTGGATGAAGAACGTTTTTATATCAGAGAATATATTGTTTCTGACGCTTTTGGGCCATGACTATTATTTTATTCGCTGTGCAGTGTATGATGATTTTGCTTTAGTGTTGTAGTCACCTTTGTGTTTTGATATATGATATTAACTAATTTTAATAAACTCATGTATTACACGGGTTGAATAAATAAAATATTAAATAAAATAAAATTTATAAAATGATATACTAAGATATGATATCATTGAAATTGCGTATGAGTAATAACTATAATTAAGTAATAAAACAATAATATGAACTTTATAAATTTTTTAGTTTTTTTTAAGATAAACTAAACATTTTGTTTCAAAATAACGTTAAACAATTTTTATTTTTAAAAATGTCCTTACTATAACTTCCGGTTTTAATTATTTTTGTTTTATAAAAAATTTACTTTAGAAAAACCAATTTTAAAATATTACGTAAAATTAGTTTGATTTTTTAGAAAAAAATTCTTTTTATAAAAAACTATTTCTATAGAAATAACATTAATAAAAAAATATCTTTCTTAATTTATTAAAAAACTAAATATAACGTAAAAATAAATAATATTATTAATAATTAATGGACTTTTATAATAGGAATAGAATCGGGAAAAGTTTGATAAGAATGAATGTGGTGTTGACATGTGCCACAACCATTTACCCTTTTATTAGAGTAGAAAGATATGTGAGGTAACCACAAGGTAATCGTTTATTATAGCATAAATTTCATGTCAAAGCTAGTCACTTTATAATGTTTTATGTGTAGGGTAATGATGTTGAATTGTATATACGAGTAGCTAAATACATTTAAAGCACCATCAGAAGATAATTAAAACGAAGCAAAACAAGTAAAAATTTCACACCTATTAGTTTGGCGTATGGCAGATTACAAGTGACATATGGTTCGCATATAGGCCTTATTTTTGGCGCATGGTGCACCGAGTACCATACCATATGCCATGGTGATGGTTTGGAGCAGTTTTAGAGCAGTTTAGGACGACTTGTAATGAGGATGTCAACCAAATTTCATCCAGGACTCAATCGTGGAGACGTAGAGACAAAGAAAATAGTGATTTTTGAAGTCCAAAGTGGAAGATTTTCAACATTACTTGCAAATCAATCATCCGAATTCAATGAAGATCGTTTTTGGCTAAACTATTTGTAATCACAAACATTATGGTGTATGAGTTTTACCACAACTTGTAAGACTTTATTTATGTTTGTTGCATGAGTGTTGACATAAATTGAGATACTTGCTTGTGAATGTTCATGCTTGTGTTTGCTATTTCATCTTCTATATCAGTTTGAGTACAGTTCATATGTAGAAATCTCTATTAGTGTCATTGCAGCCTAGATGTATATGTTCTTATTGTTATAGGATTTATCATGATTTCTGATTAGAAGTCTAAGGTTACATATTTGTATCCTTTCACTTTAGAGATACTCTAAGTGTATAGTAAATGTATATGTGATGCAATCGTATTTAATCATTCAGTTGATGTAAACTGTGATTTAGGATATGTCTATGTAATCTTATAAGTAACAAACGAGTTAATATATTTTGCTAGTTGACGATAGAGCTCTGAAACCGAAAGTGATTATATTTTTCATTTATAAATAACTCTTTTTAATTTTCATGTTGTTCATACAATTTAAATTCATCAATAAATCAATCATAAATTTTAAATATGTTAGGTTCAGTCACATTTGCAATTCAATTTGATTTAAGCATCGTTTACTAACTCTTCATGGTTTGATACCCTACTTACTCTATCTAATTATAACAATTAGGTCATACTCTTTCTATCATTGATTGGTTCTTCGAGACTGATCATGTTTTAGTTTAACAGGTAAAGTTACCTCCGTATGGCGACGGGTCCGATTAAAATTCATTTGTTACTTTGTTGTCGTACGCTTAAAAGAAACATATGAAGTTGTAGCATAACAGTTATGCAAACTTAAACGTAGATAGAAAACACAACTACGCCCATATGTTACAGTATAAGAATTTTAAAAAATGTTTTTTGAAAAAAATGTTATACGATATAAGAATTTTTTAAATAATAGAAAAAAATATAAGAAAAGTCAAAAGGGAAAAATCAAAAAACACCCAAAAAAATATTGTACGCAAGGGAAACAAACCCCCGTGTCATTGGCCAACTCAAAACCACGCACAAACCAGCTCCGCTAGGCGCACATCTGTATTCGGTAAATTGAATAATTATAAGTTATTATCAACCCGACTTGTTTCCGAACAAAGCTTACGTCGAAACGTGACGACCTCGAATTTTTACGATCCAATTAAAACACATTATATTTGATTGGACTCGTTTCGGAACAAAATTATGTCAAACCGTAGATTAACTAGAAACATACATAAAAAATAAGCGCAAAAACAAATTATATCACCCGACTCATTCCCAAACAAAGTTTACCTAGAAACGTAGAGCAACTTGAATTTATATTGAAACTTACATAAAAATAAGCACACAACGAATTAGCTTTTTTAAGTTAACGGATGAAAATCCATAAGGTCAAAGTGGCATTTTTCAAAGTTATTATAAAGTTGAGGGGTTGAAAATGACATTTTGAAAACTTGAGTGGGTAGAAGAGGATTCTAAAAAGTTGTTAGAAAGTGAAGGAAATGAAAATGAGACGCTGGAAACTTGAGTGGTTAGAAGTGGTTGATGGTAAACACCACAAACACTTCTAATCTTATTTATAAAAAATATATAGATGTGATGTCCCATGATATTATCAAGTTTCATCTCACAAGAATTTTAACGTCTAAACTCACTTTAATAAAGTTTCATCAATCAGGTTATTTTCATTAATCGTTATATTAAAGGGTTTATTTCTTTAACTACCTCATCGTGAAAACGCTCCCATCGACCTCTCTCACCGCATAGCAATCTCGCCACCCCTCACCACCTTCGCCGGCACCGCTACCCCTCGCTAGCGCACCCCATCGCCGGCGCCTTTCCTAGCCGGAGCACCCCCATCGCCGGTGGCTTTCCTCCTAGAGCACCAAGTTCTCTACAACACGACCCAAGTTCAACGAAGCAATGCAACCCCCGCTTTGATTATTGATTTTATATGATTTGGTGCTTTACAAACCGAGCAGCTCGGTTCGGTTCAAATTTAAGAAAGCGAGCAGAAAATGCTCGCTCGAACTCGGTTTGGTTTATAACCGAACGCTCGGTTTTGCTCATGTAGCAATCTAGTACAAAACTAATAATACATTCAAAAGTTTCAAGTTTCAACTCAAACTTAACAATGTAACAAAAGAAAACATAAAAACTAAGTTTAAGTTTTAACTCGAGCTTTAATAAATGACGGTAAAATTCACGTCCATAATCTCCATTGTGGTCATTTTCAAGTCTGCTATACCCGCTTTGATGCAATATTAAAACAAATATACAGAAATTCAAAAAATGAGGTTTAAAACAGTTAAAGGGAGCAAGGATAAAATAGTAAATAATTAAAATGATAATGAACTAAACTCTAAATAAATAAACTAACATATTACATATATATAATATATAAAAGTTATATTTATAAATAATTCGAGCGAAACTGAGCGAGCTTACCTTTGCTCGTGCTCGGTTCGTTTACAAACCGAACCGAGCGGCTCGGCTCGTTTACAAACCGAACCGAGCGGCTCGGCTTGTTTACAATCGAACCAAAATCGAACAAGCAACTTTTCGAGCTTTTTTCGAACGAGTTTCAAGCGAGTTTCGAGTGTCGATTTATTTGAACAGCCCTAGTGTGAGGGCGGGTATGGTGGAGTAATGAGTTAATGAAGAAGATGAATCACGGCACATGCTCTTTGTATCTGGTTTTGCTTGTATTCCATTAATATTGTTTAATTTCCATGCGTTTCATATTACTTAATTAGAAAAATTGGACAATTAATATTCTTTGAATGCTTAACGTGTAATTTGGATTTTCAATAATGTTATGTATTTTCTTTTAGAGTAAATTACATTTCTCCTCCCGATGAGCGTCAATTTCAAACGTTAAATTATGTCACTTGTCACGCACATGAGGACAAAACTGTCATTTCACGTTCCTTTCATCCATTTCACCCTCTCTCCCCTTTCACCTTCAAAATTAGGGCTCAGCTTCATCCTCTGATGTATACGAGACAGCAGATTTGTAGGAAGTCAAACCCGGGCCTCCTATCTGCAACTTATCCATCGACTCAAAGTCAAAGTTGCCCGAGTTGTCATAATCTTCAGAGGAAACTTCAATACCGCCCCATTTTGAATGCCTATGAGCCTTATGATGATCATCTTCTAATTTCTTGAAATCTTTATTAGTTTCTTTGTACACAGAAAGAACGAGTCGTTTGTTGACAACTGAAAGCAGCACGACACGAACGGAGAACCGCTAGCCACAGGGTGGCACCGCCTCACTCCAGTGGCTAAGATTCCTCTTGGAGGGCGGCGAATTTCACTAGACCATCTAGAGCGAGGTTCAGAACTGTGGGAGTTCAAAGAAATATTGGAGAACCGGCGATTGTAATCATGGTCGTAGTAAACTGGATCATTTTGCAGAATAGGTGGTGCTATAGGCGGCGGTGGTGGTGGTTGTGGTGGTGGAGGTGGTGGAGCTTGGTGGTGTTTATTGTAGCAAACTAAACAAGAACAAGATGGGTGGTACTGGTAAAGTGGGTCTTGATGAAGAAATGGTTCTTATCGGTTGATTGTGAGCCCTAATTTTGAAGGTGAGGTGGGAAGAGAGGTTAAAATGGTGAAACGAAAGAAAGAGACATAAAATGACAGTTTTGTCTTTATGTGCGTGGCACATGACATAACATAACGTTTGAAATTGACGCCCGTTAATGTAAATGACGAAACATGTAACGCAATTTAAATGTAAAGGACAATTCTTATAATTTCCTTAGTTAAAGGACAATTACTGACATTTGATATAAATTTAAAGGACGAAAAATATAATTTACTCTTTCTTTTATGTTTATTCATTATTTAATACAGTGATATAAAAATTAAATCAAATAGACACATTTATTTAGTTTAAAATAATTTAAATTGATAACATAGTTATTATACATAATTATTCAAAGAATCAACCAAACAATATTTAGTGATTCAATATTTATTGCATCAAAGTATTTTACTCAGTCAGACCTCTTATTAATTTAATATTTAATGATTCAGAGATTACAAACAATCCATAACAGATATGGTTAATTTTCATTTTCACGTTAACATAGTTTGAGATTTCCACCTATTTACCATGTTTAGTTATATACTTAATTATTTTCGGAAAGAATGTCTTTTATTGACATAACTTAAACTCGTTGTCCATTATATTCCCAAGACTTAAAAAGAAAAATAACAATAGCCATTAAGTTTTATTTAAATATGATTTTTTCTATACATTTAGTTTTCAGGTTGTACATTAGTGAGTATCACTATGAATAAAAGCAAAAGAAAATTAAATTCAAGGTTGTAAATTTGTTTATGTTTCTAACATGATTTTTCAATATGTACATTATGTGTCTAATTTTCATGTTCGTGTCAGATTCAACCTACCAACCCTCAAACATGGCATATATTATAGTTGCATATATTTTATAAAAAACATACAAGAACAAACTATAAATCAGGCCTGGTTTAAAACAAACAGTTGATCGAGCCTGTTTAAGATTTTAGTTTCAACGATCGTTATTTGAAGTCTTTTCCCGTGATCCAACTATCTTTGTCTATGGTGAACATATATTACATATCCACACATGTTAATAAAAAATTAACTTAACTATAGACATTTTAACTTGAAACAATAAGTAATATACAATGTTAGAATACACATGCTAATATAATATCTAGCTACTCTAATCGTTCAAATTTAGACAAACCATAAGAAACCACCACTTTTACTTTTATGATGGAGTGAATTAAAATAATTTATATTGATAAACTGATAATTCCATATACAAAAACAAGAAGACAACCAAATTCGAAACAACAACATTCACATTCGATTTCCTAAATTATGTAAGTGTATTCCCTATATTATATGATAAAATTGTGAGTGATTGTAAGTGAAGTAGAGAAAAAATATTACTACTCATCTATATTTTAAGAAAGCACTGTTCAAACCCTTATAAATTTTTTAATATTTTTATAAGTGGCTGTGAGATGGATGAAAAAGAAAAAATAATGATAAAAGTATAAAAAGTATTATTTAATTGAATATAAGAGAGAAAAAGTATTTATTTTTAGTGTAATTATAAAGATAAAGATAATGATCGGAACGTGAATGCTTTAATTTGCATTGAATATATTTTTTCATATCAGTTAGTTATCAAATAAGTGTTTGTGTCGTCGGATCGAAAACAAGCTGCTTTGGTACATTCGGACATCGGCTTTACATCGATCACCCCAATCAACTTCTCGCAAACCATGAGTTTTCAACGTGTAAACAAACAACCTTCCCCCCCCCCCCCCAAACACGTCCATAATATGTCCCTGTCTTTGTTCCAACGACCCGAAACCATACACCACATCCGATTCGCAACAAACAAACAGTGCAACACCCATCCGTCGCACTTCAATATCCAAAACTCGTTACAAACAAGCCCGATATACGCAAATCCAACTTCATCGTTTAGATCCACCAAGTGATAGTGATAGTCATGGCTTTGCGAATGGCTCCTTTTGGCGTGGGAGGGTCGTTAACCCGAATTCCTCCGTCTTCACATCAAACCACGCTATTTTCCTTCTATCATTAACATCGGATGACCGCCAATCTAGAGGACTAACTAACCAATGCAAACGTCCATGACCAAATACACCTTCGCCCCTTATCAGATACTCAGGCGTCTGGGCTATCTCTCGCCACGAGCCCATCCCTAAGTCATGAACCATGGTGCATAGTTGCTTCGGTTCCACATTACTGTCTAGTGGCTCGACTCCTTCTTTAGCACAAACAAACACTGTCTTTTAAGTGTTGGGAATCATCAAAACCAATACCAGCTGCTACACGCCCATCCACGAGCCTCGGGCTCATCTTGATGGAGATAGGTGGCAAATCGTGACGTTGTTTACAAAGAGGATTGATAACAGCAAATAGATAGGAGTCTTTTCGATAACACACTAGGATTAGCCCATTGCATGAACCTAGAACCAGCCTGTCTCGGCTAGCCCCGTAGAACGTGCTCCTATAACAGAACTTCAAAGCGGGGTTCTTTTGAACAGTATTAGTACCTCGCGCTATGTGCAAAAAACTTATCTTGCATTGTTTGTTGATCTTGTTGGGATAAAGAGATGGGCTTTGTTCGAATTGGATCTATTTTACCTAGAACAAATATGTTCTTCTTGTGAACTTTCAACGCAACATCGTTTGCCATTTTAGTTAAATGACAAATGTTCTTTACATGTTCTTGATATGGTGCATTGTGATTTATAAGGACCTGCTCCATTACCTCACTTAATGGTTATCACCATTATGCCTTGTTTATTGATGACTACTCACCGTTCACTTGGTTTTATCTACTAAAAACAAAATCGGCTGTCTATGATGTACTAAAATTTTCTTGCAGTATGTCAAAACTCAATTCTCTTGCAAGTTAAAGGTATTTCAAAGTGACAAAATACACAATCTTCTTGCAAGTTAACGGCAATTCAAAGTGAAAATGGGGACACCTGTTTCAAATACACAGGTCGAATTTAACGCACACTTAACACACTATGAACTATTTTCGAGCTTGAGCTTGCATACATACAAGCATTATGGGCATATACATTTGGAACAAAAGCTGATCAATTATACACCATCTATAACACGAAAAAGGTAGCGTGAACATGCACTTTATGGTTTAAAAGTATAAGGCAGGAGATTTCACCTTCTGATCTGTGTACTGAAACAACACCAAAACAAAACAGTTGTTGACTACCTAGAATGAGGGTCAGATTTAGTGTCCCTTGTTTTAGTTTTGACTCTATCGAGTTGGCCTTAGTGATTGAATATGTGTGACTACACAGATACAGCTCATCATCACGCATGCAACGATTTAGATCCCTCATTCTTCATAATTTTAGCATTTAACATCTCCATGAATTTAGGGTTGGCTCGAAGTCTAGTCTTCACATAGCTAGTTCGGGCATCATCAACTAGCTTATCCGCTTTACCAGCCTCCTCAATCAGCCCAAGTAAAGTCCTAAGACAATCCTTCCTGTTTTCCTCACGATGCTCAAACCTACAAACATATGAATGTTTTTATACGTCAAATAATAGGTAGAACTAGAGATGACAATTTGGGTCTGACACTAATAAGAAGTCAATTCATATTATGTTTTATCTTTAACAAGTCAAACCTGTAAAAATATAGCGTAAAGCGAAACGGCCACGAGTCGGCCAAAATGTGATTTAGTATACCAAAGCTTCCAATGTCATTTGAAAAATAGATTCCGCTAAAATCATTTAGTTTTGGGATAGCGTACACATAGGCAAGATATGAGTTCGTTTTGGCCACAATTGGCATAAACGAAACCAAATTGACATTTCAGTGGACTTAAAATTAGGGTAGTCTATGCAACACATTCCTTTAGATTTTGTAATCATACTCGATAAATTATTTATGTATAACAAAAGGGAGCCAATAGTGTTTTCGGGTCAAATCAACCCAACCCATAGACCCGTTTCAACCCCATAAAAAATATATATATTATCCAAACCACCCGACGAATCCATTTTGACACCTCTAGGTAATGTACAACTAAGCCTTAGGCTTGTTAACTACAATTACAAAAAAAAAAAATTAAAAAACTAAAGATTTTAGCATCTATAAGTTCGTTAAGAGAGATTAGTAAGAATACCTCTCACTGGTTATAGTAAGTTCATCTTTTCCTGGGTTATATCTTTTCCCAACCAATTCTCGTAGTCGCCGAAACTGATTTTTTGAAAGGCCAAGCTCTTTGACTGTGACAGCAAGTTTTGCTTTTCTATTTTTAGGGTGCCATGAATCACCACCGGGAACAAACACAACCCGTGTTTGCCACCTAAGCACAGGGCCTTCACCTGGGGGTCATCTATGTCTTTATTCTCTACGATAGACGTCTCATCAAACTTTGGGGGACCGGCTTCCTCTATCTCCTAGTGTGTCTCATGAGCATGTTATGCTCGAATTCCTGATACATTTCGTAACCTTGCTCAGGTTCAAGCTCACCAGTTTCAACCATATCTGCTATCTCGTTATATTTTCTTGAACCAGTTTCTTCAGATGATCTGAATTCACAGAAAAATTAATGACGACCAATATAATTAACATTAGAAGTTATATAACAATATTTTCAGAACTTCAAGTGAAGGTAAATTATATTTTTATAACTTCAAGTGAAGGTAAATTTCCTCCTATAGACACAAATTCTTTCCTTAACTATATCCTATATGCCACAAAATTATGTGCTTCTTTAGTGTTCCAAAATATATGATATTGCATTGGTGTATAGTGGCAATGTTATCACATGAATATATAGAATTAGTTTGTGTACTGTCTCTCTATAGTAAAGCATAAAAATGTACTCAAAAGTCAAAACACAATATTAAGAAAAAATTATCCATGGTTTTACTCTTACGATTTCAGCTAGAGCTCAAGCTCATTGAATGTTGAGACATGACAGAGAAAAAAATCAGAGTTTATGTAGCAGAAAAGTACATGTTATTTACTTATTAAGAAAGGATTCGACAGTCAGTATATCCCAACTAGTGAGACACTATGTAATACCCTAAAATAATAAAATTGAAAGTGGAGATAACAAAGGTGAAGCAAAAGAGGGAAAAATATGAAACTGAGGAATGTTAATGTTAATCTTGAGTTCACATGTGAGATGGGGATCAAAGGAAACAAGTCTTGGAATGCAAGTTCTGGGCCAAATTCTGTAATTCAGTTTGTTTATTGGGTTTTAGTTTTGTTTATGCTATAAGGTTTTATTTAATAAGGATTAACTTAAAAGAATTAGTTCCTTATTAGATGGAGTCTTGGTGATTAAGTCTTGTTTTTAGTATAAATAGGGGTATAGGGATCAAAGTATTTGTGGTTTTTAATCATTAATAAAGAGATAGAAAAGTTGTAACGTGTTTTAGTAAAAACCCAGTTGTCATTGTGTGTGCTCAATCCATTAAATCAAAAGGTGCTTGAGTTGCAATTAGAAATAAAGTTACAGGCCACCCATTCGAAAATCACAGCAAACCACCACCCCTAAGATCTATAATATTCCCCACACGTATATATTTCACTTTGTTTACAAGTTGCAT